>CAIGRQ010038206.1:0-10275 GCA_903798375.1 Fraxinus sp. D2006-0159
AATATTCTCTTTAAAAATAGAGTCTCTTGGAGATGCTCTTATATGGTTCACTGTCACCGTAATTTCAATCTAGTGATTGGTGTATCTCCTTGGCAATTATGAATGTGGAAACTTCTTTCGCATGACATCTTTGAACAACATATTACAACTATTGTTTTACCTCTAAACGCGTTGAGTATTACTTGGGACAACATTGTCCAAGCTAATAAAAAATAAAAATCAACATGCTCAAACCTAAGATCAACTTATTTTTGTTCATATCTCTCAAATGCCAGGCCAAGTCAATGTTTAATAAGGCTCAATCGAGTTCCGATTTATTTTACGTTTGCGAGGCAAGTGTAAGGCTTAAGCTTCAAAAACAAAATATAATATTATTTAACAGAATATTAAAGAAGTAACTTGCTGATTAACATAACATAGATTAATAACATAGTAAATTTTAAGTTCTTAAATTAGTTATCATATAAAAAAATCGTAATTTACTACTAGAAGTAGAAATAATGTAGAAGTATCCCAAAACATCCCTACTAACAGGATCTTGAATAGAATTATCAACATTTAAAATTTCATGTCATCCTTCTCATCACTATAAGTTTTTTTTTTCTCATTCTTTTTCGTCATTCTCCACCTACGATGGTGCCTTTTCCTCCCCTTTCTGTGTAATGATAGGAAAAAGAAAACAAAACAATTGTAAGTGGAGGAAAAACAAATGAATACAAACCTCTACTGCTTTGAGACTTAGCCTTGGAGCGTAAGCCCAGACAAATGGAACTCTATGTATAAGCTTCGAAGTGTTTAATGAAATCCTCACTTTAGTTGCGCGTTGGAGCATAAGTATTAGAGTCTAGACAACTTTTTGAAAGAATGGATGAATTAGATTTCATGGTCGTTGGGATTAAATCACATAAACCAAACAATCTCGTACATAAATGTCCTCTTTTGCAATTTCTAGGAACATAGACATGGAATATGTGCAGGTATATCCTTTGACCAACTTTAGCATATATGGAGTTTTCATCTATGCGTATATGCCATTTATGATGCACGGACACTTTACTTGGGAAGTGTATACTTGTTCAACACCTATCATGTTGTGTCACACATTGAAATTCCCGGACACTTCATGACATAGGTTCGACAAACCAAATACCATGTTTTATTTTTCATGTATATTAATATGTCCCAAGAGGCTGTTTCGTGCTTGGATAATGAGATTTTTAGTTCCGGGAGATTTGGGTTTGTAAGGGTTTATTATTACTGATGAAATGAGGTAAATAGATCTGAGTATAGTGCAGAAGGACTAAAAATAATTGTAAACAAAGATAAGAAGTTGGGGAAGAAGATGTGGAAAGAAAATACAGTTTACTGTAGCTGGTCTTGGTAAGTCCACATAAACACAATATCTATCCTTCCAAATTATCCACTCTATTGCAATTAAGTTATTACAAGAGTATTTAGAGGCTTCAGGGACTTTTCCATGTACAATAAGTAATAGAAGCCCAAAGCAGGAAATCACTAACTGTTCTATGATCATTCATAATTGAAAATCAATTAACAATTAACTTCGATTAAGACTTGTTATAGAAGTATGGGATCTACAATAGCCAAAATGCATGGTTAAAAGCTTGAGAAAACATTTAGTAATTGATCTCAAGCTAGCCAACATAATACAATCATGTAAAATGCTATAAAATAATCAAGGGCAATTATTACCGAAAAAGATCGGCTGTCTTGTGACCCACAGTTTGATTTAAGCTTCGAAACTGCACCATGTGCGTGTCACTCCTTAATGAAACTCGAACTTCACTGCCATCATCGCAATATAGAGGAGACTTGCTTTTTTCTCAATTTAACTTGCTCTTTCAAACCCTTTATCTTTAATGTAGGATTTGGACTTTGAATAGCTCTTATATAAAATCCTGCAACCCACTTCTTGCTTAATCTCTGATCACTAGTCTTTCTTATTTTCCTCTGACTTCTTTGATTTGAAAGGCTGATGTTCAGTCCAAGATAAATGTAATTCAGCATTATAACTGTATTTGAGGCAAAAAAGGAATTAAATCAGTTATGACTTCTTTAATTTTAGTTTGTGTTACATTAGGATTATTTCTTACTTAGTTTTCTATTTAGATTAGATTTCTGATAGATTTCCTACATAGCTTAGGATTGTTTAAACCCCTGTAAATAGAGAGTTAACTATTTGTTTTAATCATTTGATTATTGAATATAAACTACTCTCTCTCAAAATTTTCGTAAATTGCCATTTGTGAATTTCATTACGAGCTTTCTATGTCATTTTGGTATCAGAGCTTCCTTTTTCCTCTGACGGATTGCTCATCGCATGATAAATTTTGCAAATTATTGTTCATCCGTAATCCGGGAAAAGAAAATTTTGTACGGTTAAAGAAAATAATCATAATCCAACACAAACTAAAATTAAAAAAATTCTAATTAATTTAATTCTTTTTTTGCCTCGAATACGCATCATTGATGAGGTATTCGAGGATCAAGTTCTTTCGAAATATGGTGATTTTCCGAGATTTCTAGTATGTTGAAAAGACCGTCTGCCCAGCAATTTCTTGGTTTAATGAAGATGAGTTTTGCCGACTAGATGTCAAGCTATTGAATGCCTATCTGGACTATAACTCGTCGAAGTTGAGTTCTTTTCTGCCATAGAGAAATGAGACGAGGCAAAAATGAATTAAATTAATTAGGATGTATTTAAAATAATTTTAGTTTGTGCTAGATTATGATTATTTTCTTTGTTTCTTATTTAGAAGGCTAACATTTTGTTTTGATCATACTTTGATTATGGTAAACACACTACTCTCTAATTTCTCGTCTCTTTCTCAAATTCTTCTCAATTTTCATAAATTGCTATTTGTGAATTTCGAGCTTCCTATGTCTAAATGCTTTTCCATGTCTTTGGTCAATAAAATAGTGACGAGATGTTACAGGAATGTAGACCTGAGGGAAATTGCTTTTTTAATTAATTCAATACAATCTGTTTACAGATGATGGGATATTTATGTGCACTTTCCCGTTCCTTTAAATAAGGAAACTTCTATAACTAATTCCTAAACTTTAGGAGTACACCAATGACCTTAATTCTCTTTCCTAAAATCCCTTTTTTACACGAGATTTTCTACGCTCCCTCTTAAGCTGGTGAATACAAATCATCCATTCTCAGCTTTCTAATGTTCTCGTGAAACATGTTGCCACATAATCCCTTTGTCATGACATCTGCTAACTGATGTCCTGTAGGAACATATGGAGTACATATAAATCCACTATCTAACTTTTCTTTAATGAAGTGCCTATCTATCTCTATGTGCTTGGTCTGGTCATGTTGTACCGGATTATGAGCAATATTGATGGCTGACTTATTATCGCAGTAGAGCTTCATAGGTACTCCATTGAACCTTCAAGTCTTCTAGGATGATCTTGATCTACAGTAACTCACATACTCCTGTTGCCATAGCTTTGAACTCAGCTTCAGCACTCGACCGAGCTACCACATTGTGCTTCTTGCTCCTCCACGACACTAAGTTTCCTCCAAGAAAGGTGCAATAACCCGAAGTTGACCTCTTGTCAACTGGAGACCCTGCAAAGTCTGCATCTGTGTATACTACCAGATCCACACTTAAGCCTTTCTTGAATAAGATACCTTTTCCTGGATGAGCTTTTAAGTAGTGAAGGACTCGATAAGCTGCCTGTAGGTGAACTTCTCTTGGATCATGTATAAACGGGCAAATAACACTCACCGCATAGCTTATGTCTGGCCTTGTGTGTGCAAGGTAGATCAGTTTTCCAACAAACGTTGATACATTTCTCTGTCTACCTTTTTATCTCCAAGAGCTTGACTCAGCCTGTGATTTGGTTCAATAGGTGTCACAACGGGTTTGCTAGCTGTCATACCAGTTTCCCGGAGTATGTCTGTGACTTTTCTATTAAGAGATAAAGATTCCTTGCTTTGTTCGAGCCACTTCAATCCCAAGGAAGTATTTTAATCTTCCTAGATCCTTTATCTCGAACTCCCTAGCTAAAAATTGCTTCAATACCTCTTTCTCTGTATCATCATTCCATGTCACAATAATATCATTTACATATACAATCAACACTGTAACTCCCCCTATAACTGAATGTTTGATGATAAGAGTGTGATCTCCTTGGCTTTGTTTGTAGCCATTAGCTATCATCACCTTGGCAAATCGTCCGAACCAAGCATGTGGGGATTGTTTCAATCCATATAAAGCCTTTTTTTAGTCGACATACCTTGTTCTCATCTTGTCTACTAAGTCTTGGTGGTATATTCATGTAAATCTCATCTTCCAATTCTCCCTACGAAGGCATTTTTTACATCATACTGCTGTAATTCCCTGTCAAAATGGACAGCCAAAGATAGTCATATTCTTACCGTGTTCATTTTTGCTACAGGAGTGAAAGTCTCTTGATAGTCTATTCCATATGTCTGAGTGTACCCCTTTGCGACCAACCTTGCTTTATACCGTTCCAAGGAGCCATCTGCTTTAAGTTTCACTGCATTACCCATTTGTATCCCACTGGTCTTTTACCCTTGGGTAAGTCAACTAACTCCCACATTCCATTCTTCTGTAGTGCATCAATTTCTACATGCGTTGTAAGTCTCCAATCTCCATTCTTTCTTTGATAATGCTTCGGACAACGAGTTAGGAATATGAACAGTGTTGAGAGCTGACAGGAAACTCTCATGATTGGGCGAAAATCTTTGAAAGGACACAAAATGAGATAATGGATACAAAGGCATTTTTGTACACTCTCAGGTTCCCTTCCTTACTGCTATAGGTAGGTCATAATCATTGACATTAGGTGACTCAGAATTAGGGGAATTGTGGATGTTCTGTGTGTGGTGGAGAAATCGTGTTTGATTCAGATATTGTTACCTCATTCTCGGACTCTGGTTCGGTAGGTTGTTCTTGCTTTGTTGTCATAACAGGATCTCTTTTTTTTGCACACACCTGACCAAACCGAAACCAATCATAGGTCTTGTCCTCTCCTTTAGGTTGTGGTTGTGTTGGGAACTTAGGTGATTCATGCCGTGTTTCAAGTAGTGGTGGAAAATTAAGTTCCTTGTATCTTCAAGTGGTGGTCGAAAATTAAGCTCTTTGTCATCCAGTATTGGTGGCTCCCCCGGAGGATAAAGAGTGGAAAAGTATGGTTTATCCTCGACAAATGAAACATCAGCTGAAACATAGAGTTTTTTAGTGGATGGGTGGTAACATATATACCTTTTTTGGGCGGAGGAGTAACCCACAAAGACACATTTGATGGTTTTAGGATCCAATTTTCCCCGATTATGACTATGGATATGAACAAAAGACGTGCACCCAAAAACGAGAGTATTGAGATTAAAGGATAATCTAATGTCGAGTTAAAATTGTGATAGAATTTCTAGAGGACTCTTAAATGCCAAAACCTTGGAAGGAATCCTATTTATGACATAGGCTGATGTAAGGACTGCCTCTTCCCAATAATTCTTCGGTACATGCTGTTGAAACCTCAGAAGCACCGACACGCTGGCAGCTACAACGTATTGGTGTCCGATACGTATCGGACACCGATACGCCTCCGACACGTCGCCAATGCGTGTCGGAGTCACTTGTAGCGTGTCGGGGTTTTAGGTGGCTGCTAGAGAAAACGAGAAGGCAGAAAAAAGGACAGAAAAAGAGGGCTGCCAGCGGAAACCATCCATTCTTCTCCATAGTTGTGCCTGAAAAAAATTAAGTTGGCTGCTAGGCTGCTAGCTAAACTTAGATGGCAGAAAAAGAGGGCAACGCGGAGAAAAGGAAGAAGAAAGAGATTCTGCGAGCATTCTAGAAAGAGATGAAAGAGAAAAGAGAGAAGAGGAAGAGTGGAAACGTGTGGGGAAAGGAAAGAAAGGACAGGGGAGTGGCTGGGAAAAGTCTGTCATTTTTTTATAGTGGCTGAAAAGTCTTTATCAAGAGCTGTATTTTTTTTTATAAAATAATATATAATAGTTGTTTGAATTCAACTTTCACATTTCTTCATTTTATATATATATATATATATGATTCATTAAGCATAAAAAATTATTACGTTAAAATATAAAATTAAAATAACATAAAAAAAAATTATAATCAACGTGTCAGCAATGTATCGTGTCAGAACTTTTTAAAAAAATTGCGTGTCGTTGTGTCCGTGTCGGTGCTTCTTAGGTTGAAACAGTAGGGCTCTAGTACACTCAAGAAGGTAGTGATTTTTTCTTTCTGCCACCCCATTCTGTTGTGGGGTGGTAATACAAGATGATTCATGTATGATTCCTTTCTTTTGAAAATAAGAAGACAAGGTTTGATTGAATGTCGGATGGAACATTCTTTATTTTTGTACCGAATTGATTTTGGATCATTGCATGAAATACAGGAAATACACGACACATCAGATTTTTGTTTTGAGTAGGTAAATTCATGACACCTTTGTTCAATCATCAATAAATGTCACAAACCACCTTGATCCCAAAATGTTTGGAATGGTTGATGGTCCCCAAATATCACTATGGTCTATGGATTAAAACAAAAGGACAAGATCTTTTATTGCTGATTGGGAATGATACACGAGTGTGTATTGCATACTCACAGATATCACAAAGAAAAGACTAAACATCGAGTCCCTTGAAGAAAGTAGGAAACATAATTTTTAATGTAGGAAAGGAAACATGACCTAAACGTCTATGATGCAACCAAACGACATCTTTATTTGATGAAGAGAAAAAAGATGTTGATAAAGAAGTCTTTCTTAATTCTGGTTGACTTGGTGTATGCAAGTAGTAGAGTCCTTTATGCTCCTCAGCAAGTCCAATCCTCCTACCCGTGTCCTGATCCTAAAACTCACAACAAGAGGCATTAAAAATAACACAACAGGATAGATCTTGGGTCAGTTTTTGTATAGAGACCAAATTCGTAGATAACCGAGGAACATGGAGAACATTTTTAAGAATCAAAGCTGGGTTAACCTGAACATCCCCTATCCCAGCAACCGTGGTTGAAGTACCATCAGCCACAACAATTTTCTTGTTGCTTGGACAGGGTGTATAAGTTTTGAACTGGTTAGAGTTATGGGTCATGTGGTCTGTGGCACCAGAGTCAAGGATCCAAGCATTCCTAAACTTATTGCCTGAGACATTTAATCCGAGAGAAATTATGGTCTCACCTGAAAGTGTTAATGAGCACATGCTCGGGTTGATTGTCTGAGAATTGGAATTCGCTGCAGGTTTTTCGATTGTTCCAAGCGGGCTCCGAAGTCTCTCAATTTCTTCCCCGCTGAATCCTCCTAAGTTCTGGGTTGAGCCTTGAATAGACACGTGCACCTGCTTTTGCATCTGTTTTGATTGTCCACCTTTGTATCCCCATTCACGGCTGCTTGTAGATGGCTTACCAAGCAGTTTCCAGCATTGTTCCTTGGTATGTCTCGGTTTATTGCAGTGAGTGCACCACAACTCATCACGATCTCTTTGAGTACCTGACCTGTAGGGTTTGTCTGCAGCCATTCTATCAAGTGTTAAGCCTTGAGGCTTTGGGTTCAGGAGGGTAGAATTTCCTTGTGGTATAGTACTCAGGAGGGCAGAATTATCAGTCGATGAGGAGTCTAGCATGACCCCCCTTCAGCTCTCCTCGGCTCGAACTAGGGATACATCTTCATTGAGGGTTGGAACCTCGGTTTTCCCCAAAATTTGTATACGCATTAGATCGAATTCTGCATTTAAACTAGACAAGAAGTCGTATACTCGATCTCTTTCTATGTACTTCTTGATTGTCACTGCGCACTTGCTGCAATCCAGGTCAATTGTTCTGTAGTAATCCAATTCTTGCCATTGATTCTGCAAGAAATTGGCGTACTCAGTTACTGTTCTCGTTCCTTGTTTCACCCCCATTGTTCTTGTCTTGATCTCATATATCAGGGCTGCATCATGCACTTTGGAATACGTCTGGTAAAGAGCATCCTAGATTGCCTTTGTAGAGGGGAGGACATGCATGTGTCACTGATCTCCGGGGTTATAGAATTCCATAGCCAAGACATGATCATCGAATCCTCTTCTTCCCACGCTTCGAAACCAGCTGCTCCTTTTTCTGGTCATGTCCCTAATAAGTGACTCAATTTACCTTTTCCCTTTAGAAAGGTACGAACAAGTTGGGACCACTTCCAAGTAATTTTTCCTGTTTATCTGTACGCGGCTTGGATGTTCTGAAATTCTATTGTGCTGCGAACCATCTGTTCTTCAACAACGACTGACGGCAATTGGTTTGTTGGTGTGGAGGAGGCCGTGTCCGCCATAATTAAATATGGTCGAACAAAAACAGAGGATTAAGGGAAATAAAAAAGTTCAGCGATGAAGGCTGAGAAATAGTGGTGATGCCGGCAATGAAGGCCGTTTGGGTGTTGCCCTAATTTTTTCCAGAAACCTTAGGAGAAACCCTAGGGCTCTGATACCATGAGGGAAATTGTTTTTTTAATTAATTCAATACAATCTGTTTACAGATGATGGGATATTTATATACACTTTCCCCTTCCTGTAAACAAGGAAACTTCTATAACTAATTCCTAAACTTTAGGAGTACACCAATGACCCTGATTCTCTTTCCTAAAATCCCTTTTTTACACGAGATTTTCTACAAGACCTTATATACTCTGTCCCGTGATAAATTCATTGTATTTCACTGGGGGAAGGCGGTGAAACACAAATAAATTTGCTCATTTGAAACCTCTCTCTTTTAATGTAGGATTTGGACTTTATGCAACTCTTGATAAAATCACTGTTTCTTTCTCCTTTTCCTCTAACTTCTTTGATTTGGAAGTCCAAGGTTCCATTCAAGAAAAATGCTTTTGAATGTCGGTGGTTGTTAAAACATTGACCAGTTACAGAAACATAGATCTTACACTTTGTCCTCTGATAAACGTTTTGTGTTTCCACAGGGGATTGGAACGCGTTTAAGTTTATTTGCAGTTGCTGCAGAGTTATGTTGAAGACTTTATATACTTACAATTTCCTTATCATTTTTTTTTTTTTTTTGTAAAGATGTTTTCGATTTTGGTGTTAGCGAGGATATGCTGAGTTGTGGGGAAGCGACGTGGTTAACATGAGCAGATTTTGATTGAGAGCAATGCTAGATTCTTCTGAAATACCATCTTCTCATTTCTTGTGGGATGAGATGGTTTCCTTTATTTGTTATTGGTTATAACTAATGGTGCGTTTACCTATTTGGCTCTGCTACATATGCAACATAGTTGGACTGTACTGCTCACTCCATGGCTATCCCTCTACTTCTATCTTTCATATATGTATTTCTCTGTGTATATTCTGATTAATACTCTTATTGAAGAATTTTCTTTTCTACCTATTTCAATTTAACATAGTGGAATAGATATCAAGGTCTTTAGGAAGTCTGAATTAGGAGTGTAACCATCCTGTGCATTGGAAAACTTCATGATGATTGACCAATGTTAGGAGAATCTAATTTTCATAGAGGATTAGGTAGTTATGCTGGAACTAATGTTTCAACTGAAAAATTATGTTGGCTCTTGAACTTCATAGGAAATGGAAATGAAAATTTCAGGCCATGGTGTACTAAATGATTACAGAATTTTTTTCGGAAAATTTGGTAGTGCAATATCTATTCAAAATGAGTTTTTATTGTTTGTCTCTGTAGCACATGGATATTGATAGGAGCAATTAAGTTTAGGAACTTCCACACCTATAGGTTCTCTGCTGCATGTTCATTACTCAAAAGAAACAATAAGATGGGAATGTAAATTTGTGATAATTATTTTGCCGTTCTCTTCCCAGGTGATTGCAGCAATGGGTGGCTTTATATACCTCATGGACAAGGATGGAACATTTAGGAATTCATTTAATGACAGTTGGGACCGCATACTGTCAAAACATCCTATTCCATTTTACTATTGCATAGGTAAATCTTTCCATCAATTTACTTTTCATATGGAGAAAAAATATACATAAATAAATAAAAGGGTAACTCTAGACAATATGGTACTTTATGGACTTATATTTCGAGTTTCTCAGTGTTGAAAGGGTAGGGGCTCACGGGGGTTTGAGGGCAGCGCCCCCGGATTTTTTTTTTTTGAAACATTATCTGTTTAAATGAAGGAAGTTGATACTTTGTGATGGAGAAAAGAAACAAATGAACATAAATTAATGTACATTAGTTGAAGGTATTGCTTTCATGGAGATATGTCGATAATCGACAATTATTTTCTGGACGC
>CAIGRQ010038217.1:0-14595 GCA_903798375.1 Fraxinus sp. D2006-0159
GAAAGCGCGCCTAGCATGCCTAGCCGCTTAGGCACGCTTTGCCACGTCTCGGCTCGCTTAGACACACTTAGTCGCGCATTAAGCGATCAACGGGACACATTAAGCGGTCAACGTTGTCCCGTTGACCGCTTAATTATCGCTTAACCTCGAAGCGAGGCGTTTTTATCCCGCTTTGCGCCTAAGCGGCACCTAGGCGCTGTCTAGGCGCGCCTTTTAGAGCAGAGCTTCTAACTAATTCTTGCACAAGTTTCATTTTGGCTCCTCTTTACTTCTCTCCTCCCAAGACGTCTATTCATTTTCCCTATTTCCAAACCAGATTTCGACAGCCCCGGAATGGTGTACTAAATTGCATATGATCAATGTGAAGCAGAATGTGTTATTCATCGAGATTTGAAGCTGGAGAACTTTTTGTTTGCGAATAAGAAGGAGAATTCGGCTCTTAAGGCTATTAATTTTGGCTTGTCATGTTTTTCAAGCCTGGTGGGTGTGTGAGTGATTCTTGAAACTAATTGAAAAATACGTTAATATCTTCCTCTGAATTTTGAAAAAGATTTCGGATTTTTGGCTTATGATCTAGATATGGAAATGAATTTCTAGGTTTTGTGAAAGGGGGTTTGATTTTTTCCACTTTATGTGGTTTTTGATAGGTTTTACAGTTTTTTCAAAATTTCCTCAGGAAAAAAGAAAAAACTGGAATGAGTTTTTAATAAATGTTTGTTTTCACTTTTAATCATATCTGGACGAGAATTTCAAGTTAAGTGTTTATCATATGATTATCTATGGGAGTTTAGTAGTCTGTTTCTTTTTTGTTTCCCCCAACTTGATTAATTTATTGATAACTTTCAATCAGGCGAGAGGTTCTCTGAGATTGTGGGAAGTCCTTACTACATGGCGCCGGAGGTTTTGAAACGAAATTATGGGCTGGAGGTTGATGTATGGAGTACGGGTGTGATTCTTTATATTCTGTTATGTGGAGTTCCTCCATTTTGGGCAAGTATAGTTTTAGTTTTTTCACCATGAAGCCACCTTACCTCTTAAAATTTATATCTACTTGATGTTATATTGAAGTTTTATCTAGTTTAGTGATTTGTAGTTTATTTTATTGTGTGCTGCAGAAACTGAAGAGGGTTTTGTTCCTCATAAGGACGTTTGTATTGGTGGTGAGGAGTATGCTGCTGGGGAGGCTTTGCTATGATTGTGTCCATTTGGCAGCCCAAATTACCTATTTCTGTAGTTGGTTGTTTCAATTAGTAATCATGTCCCAGATTCAAGTCCTCCCATAATGACTTCACACAATTATGTATTTTTCTATGTAGTTTGGAACTTCAAAATTAAGAGTATGTTTGGTAACAATTAAAATTGAAAATATAACCATTATTGGGTCCCACTCGTCTAATAAAAGTCAACAATAATGACTAATTTTTCAATTTTAATCTCTACCAAACAGGCTATATTTACAATTTCTTGTAACATTGTTTGTTAGTTTATACATTAAAATTTGAACTTCGGCATTTTTTTATGAAGTAATAAACTTTGTTCCAAGAAAATTAATAATACTATAATAATATATATATACTATAATATATATATATATTTTTTTTTTTTTAAAAAAAATTTTTAAATTCAAATTAGCGATGGAAATAGGAACAGAAATTAGTCGTCGATTAGTGACGAACCATTTTTCGTGGGCAATTATTGACGGATGAAGTTGTTGCTAATGCTGTCACTAAATAATATCCGTCCCTAATTATCGACTAGAAATTCGTTGCTAATTTGTGGGTAATTAGCGACGGACTTTTATCCTCGTCGCTAAATTACCGGTGCCACATATAGCGACCCGTTTAGCGATGGAAATTTTTTGTCGATAAAGCCTTTTACCAACGAAAATCATGGCTTTAGTGATGGATTTTTCCGTCGCTGAAGTTGCACTTTTTGGTAGTGATAGGTTTGGTTCCATGGTGGAAATACAGTTTGGCACAATAGCGTCGGGAAGTGGTTTTGGGTCCAATTTTGAAGAATGCTACTCTGTCGAGTTTGGGAGATATGGGTAATTCCGTTTTGCTACCACAGTCTATGATTCCATTGTATTCAATGGCTAGGGAGAGACCCATTGGAAATAAGTACAAGGAAGTTGATCTGGATGTGCATGCTTTTGGAGTTGTTGAAGGTGACGATTCTTGCCAGATGCCTTCAGTTAAAGCGTTTCGCGGAGATTCTGCTACAGGGTGCATTTCGACTCTATTTGGTAAATTTTGAATTCATTTTGAATTTGGGAATCTGGGGGTTGGGTTCATTTGTATCCGTGTTTGGATATGGCGGAAGTGGAAGAATATTTTCTAGTGTTGGAGAAGTTTGGTTCAGTTTGAAAAGTTCAGTGTGTTTTGTTGCAGACTTATTTTTCAGGTGGAGAAATTTTGGAGCTCTGTTCGTTGCATCGAAATTTGTGTCAAGGTGGAGATTGTTAGGCTTATTACCCAAATCTGGTCCAAATTGGGTATAGGGCTTTGCGTTTTAGAGTATTGGTCTTGAAGACGTCAAAATATGGTCCAAGAAGGAAAAAGAACGGATTGGCGGCTCCCTTACAAATAATAGGCTCTTCATTCAGTTTATTAGATATTTAGTTGCTGTTATTGTAATTTTTATTCCATTGGTTGTCAATAAAGTATTCGGTTCCTCTACCAATTCATCTTCTTACTGTCCTGAACTCAATTAATTGTAAATACTAAATTATGATGCTGATCTCGTTACGACAATATTTGCTACCATCAATATTATACAAAGAGTTTCCAGCAAACAAGTCTCGTTAGAGCTTGGAGTTCAGGTACGGTGTTAAGGCACTTTCGAATATAATTTCAACACCCTAGTTTTTACCAAGCCTTTCAAGATCAACAAGCTAAAGACAAATGCTACGCCTACGAGTTGTTGAAACTGAACGATAGCCTCATTATATGAATATATTATGATCTTTTTGTTCTCAAATTGCACAAGAGATTACACCTGTAGTTAGCACTGCAAGTATGGTAACTTGACCACTTCTATTTCAAATATCTCAATACACAATATACATTGCTGCACAGGACATTCAATCTAACTATACACATTTAGTATAGGTTTGACATACAATACTAGATACGACTAAACAATATAATAATAAGATTTTAGCTTCTCTTCTCCCTTAATAATGTTCAGTGCAATCAAACGTTTTTTTACCAAACATGAGGGATTACATATAAGAAAGTCTGAAAAACAAGTTTATGCACACCAAATAAATGCAGAAATAGAAGTCCAGAAGAGGTGGAAAGCCTAACAAAATTATGTTCGTCTAATTACAAGGCCAGAAGTCGAAACTTAAGTTATTTTTTTTTTTACGAAATTTCTTAAATTTCTCTAACTTATCAGAAGAATTTGTAACCCTTTGCTTGGAGAATAATCTGCCATAATCCTTGAATTCCTTCCACTTAAGCTATTTCTGTTTTTGAGAAATTTTATGAGGAATTTCTTAAATTTGTTTAACTTATGAGAAGAATTTGTAATCCTTTGCTTCGAGAATGATCTGCCTTAATCCTCCAATAGATGCAACAATCATCAAAATAACTCCAAGAACAATGCAAATCTGAAATCCATATTAAAAAATTGAATCAATCGGGTTTTTTTATTGTCAAAGCAAAAACTCAAGAAGATTGTGATAGCAGATTTCACACTTACCCAGTTAGTAAACCAAGATAGACTGAATTTCCTTGGTTTGTAGATAGCTAGCCAAATGATACAAGGAAGCTGCAAGAATGTGTAAAAACAGATGTACATTCAGCTATAAAATACAAATAAGAATGAATGGCACTTGTGACATATTTGATATGTATATTTAACTTGATAAAAACAACGGATAAAATTTGTCCTATGTCTCTCTTTTATTAATCAGCTTCGTCTAGACCCATCATTTCAAGGATGCCTTTGAAGTCATCTTAGGCATACTAGAGGACATTGTAGTACAAGATTAAAGAATAAAGCTCCTTAAGATCTTGTTTTTATCTTTTGCAATGCTTCCAGTGGAGTATATTTACTCACGAAGTATGTAGTTGATGCAAAAGCAAATCCACCAAAAAATCCGAGAAGAGCACCAAAGAAAGGGATGGTAATTCCAACAACCATAGTAAATGCTGCAATCAATTAGGAATGCAAAAACTTGTAAGGAACATGATATTATAATAGACCACAGATCAGTATAATGCAAGATTCGTAGAAAACAAATTGAACATACCAACGTAAATATTCCTCGAAACAATTCGCAACATCAAACTAGGCTTGAATTTTAGTATTTTTACAAGTGCATATTCCATCATATCAAATAATGGCATTGCATAGATCTGAAACAAAAATTAACAATTTAAAAAAAAATTATTTACTTTTTTAGAACGAATAAATGATTGAAGGAAACAAAGTCAGATGCCTACCTGGTAGCCCCCAATGAGATGAAAGACAACAAACAGGTTAGCCAAGGCAATTAACCACACAGGCTTTTCTAAGGAGAGAAAAATGTTATCCTCGACCTTATTCCCAAAAATCCAATACCCAATAAGAGCCACAGGGAAGTAGCAGATTGCAGTGGCTACGTAAGCAGCAATGACGCCTCTCCACATAGGTCCCTTAGATGGCTTCTCTGGTGTAGAAGGCATTGTAGCTTGAATCTCCAAGACCACATTATGAGCAGCATAAGCAAAAGCAACAATACCCAATGAATTGAAGAAGTTGAAAAAGGTTCCTACTGTAGTTGTAGCTTTATAGCCGTATTGCACGTCTGGTTGTACACCCTCGTTGAGTGATGTCCCCCAAGCAATAGTTGAGTAACTTCATGTCATAGAATCAATGTATTAGGATTCTATAGCTTATATCAGATGATCATAACAAATTTATATGTCGAACAGATTCACGGTAAATAATCATTAAATGCGAACATAAAATATAAAGGGAGAAAGGCATTTTTTGAATCCTCTTTAGCTGGTCTGGCCAACTATTGAGAAATTAATCAAACATATTGATTTGTTCCCTCAATTTCACACTTTTTCTTGATGTACACAAGTTTAAAGCTTTTCTTTCGACATATGACGAGGTTAACGATTGTAATAATAATCTTACATCAGTCACTGGATTTCATGAAACCAAAGACTTATGTCCATTTTTCTAAGTTTAATAATGTATTGTAACTTGCTCTTTTAGTGAAAATTAATATACTATTTTCGGGGGGGATTTCTAAAAAACGATATAAAGAAATTTAACATAATTCAAAGGTAAAAAGGGCGCCATCTACCTCATGGACATGACAGCTGCAGCCAAAGATACTCCATAAATGGCATTGAAGTTCGGAAGATGACACAACACGAATTGAACAGAGGCGAAGATCATGATAAAATAGGTTAGCTTAATCTTCTTGCAATCTTTGCATACTAAAAAATGAAACCTTTTCAAACATTTCCCTCCTGTAACCATGTAAACTATGTCTACACTAGCTTCAACCATTAGCTGTTGAGGTATTACAATGTAAAGACCAAGTTTTTCACCGAATGCATGTTGTCCGAGTTCATGGTATCTGTCAAAACGTTTCCCAGGAACTATTTCATGCATCTCAACCATTTGCCATAGAGTGTATAAAGTGATAATCCAAGATACTACGAGTGCACCCACTCCAGGGCCCCTGAAAATATTTAAAAATGATTCAGTGTTGAGAAATTAGATGACATTTAATGGATTAAACCACAATCCCTACTTTCGAGACCAATAATAAATGAGAAAAACAACACCCAGATTATGCCCCCATTTGATAGAGGTTAAAATCAGATTTTTAGTAGATTTTGATAAAAGTTGATAAAATGTATGGTTTAAAAGTTGTAAGTCTCATGAAATGTGTGGCTAAAATTAATTGTTAACTTTAATTTATGATTTTAGTTGAATTTTAATCCAAACCAAACAGGGGCTTTAGTGGTATGTGTTGGGTTTTTGATACCTAATATACACGGGTAATGATGTGAAAACAGTTTAAAATATATTTCACAGGACTTGGACGATGAGTGAAATAATTATCAACACAATCAATTCATATGCTCGACTCGAAAGCAACGTAGCCTATTAGTTGCAACTTAATTTGTTAATGTTGTCTTGGCCCAAATTTACTAATAGGATGGATTTCTTGTGTCTTAGCCCATTACCTTGTGTCTTGGCCCAATTGATGATATAACATAACCTATATATACCCATTATCATAGTATTGGAAATGTGTATGTGTTTTGTGTTTATAAGAGAAAACTATAGCTGCTTCCTATCGTCTCCTTGTTCGTGCCTTTGCTTTTTCTTTGCCTTTGTGGCTTGTAAATTACCACTATAACCTTGTTCTTTTGTGGGTGAGAAATGAAGAAAGCAACCATAAGTGAATACAAGTTCTAGGTCAGAGTTTTAATTGATTGTTTGATATCGATTGGTAAGTTGAGACTGAGCCTGGATTTTACAAATTGAAGGTCTATACCATGACAATTGGTATCAGAGCATGAGGAGGAGGATTGGGCTCCAAAAATTGATTCGAAATGAAGCAGAAATCGGCTAGAACAAATTGTCCAAAAAAATTTATCCAAAAATTGGACATACAATCGACAATTTCGGCCAACCTAGAAGGCAGTTGAGGAAAAATTGAAATGGAGGCCAAAACCTCGATCTAAAGGTGGAGGCGCTCCTCAATCGACCGTGCATGGTGATGACGACCCCCGACGATGGTGGTGTGTGCCAGTTCCGACAGCAGGGCATGGAGGCACGTTCGACATTGCCTAGAAAGGCAAGCAGAATTTGTCTAATGTGATTTCTAACAATTTGGTGTGTTAGTTTTTTGTTTCAGGTTATATGGTGAAAATTGGACGATTTTACCCTTGTGCGTTTGTGATTCAATTAGTTGTTGCAATTCCTAAAAGCTTTAGGGCGAATAGTGGTGGCCTTAAAGTGGTGAATTCACATCTCCCATTATTTACAGACTCGGATTGGTCTACTATGACATATTGGTTTATCCCAAATTTAAATTTCAGAATTAGTGCGTCATCGTGTTGGGTGACAATAGGATTGAGATTACCGTGTGGGGTAACCATTGCTCGTGTTAGAAATTTATGAATTATTTATCATATTTGAAGTGTTGAATTTAACTACAAGTTCATAGTTGCTTTTGTGTTTAATTGCATGTATTGCGTGAGAATTTGAATCTTTTGTTGACATACTTTCGCGTTGCATTGATTATTCCGTTAGAACACTTAGACTTAACCCATTTGAACATTTACCTGATCTAAGATCGAGAATCTTATGAAACCCTAAGAATCTAGAACGGTGTACACTGTGGCCTTAGATTACTTTATGTGACCTATTTGCGCACTTTGGTTGTTTTGATTTTTAAAAATGTTTTCACATTTCGAAGTTGGAATTTTCAATGAAAAAGTGAACTTTTCATTTTGGCAACAAAAGATGAAGGGGCCTTTGTTCAACAAAAAGTTTCAAATGTCATAGATGGCATATTTTCTGTAAATTTGATAGAAGTACAAAAAAAAAAATATGATGAACTTGCTTACACTTCAATTATTTTACACATATTTGACACTGTTCGGAGAAAAGTTGAAAAACTTGATTCTACAAAATAATTTTAGCAAAAGTTGGAGGACTTATATTTGCTTAAGTATACTTCTAATAAGTTGTACTTGTTCAATAAAAAAATTAGTTTTAAAATGGATCTTTCAAATAATCTTGATGACAGTTTGAATATGTTCAACAAACTTGTTCAAGATATCGTTAATTATGATGAGAAAGTGTCTAAAATGTTTAAGGCCATTATTTTGCTTAATTATATGTTTGATTCATATAGAGAGGTTAAGAATACAATTAAATATAATAGAGACACTTTAACAACCAGCATTGTCATAGATTCCCTTAGGAGTAAGGAAATAGAGATTAAGATTGAAAAAATAGAAGTGGTAAGTTGCATATGATGAGAAGTAGAATGAAGTTTAAGTAGAAGAATTTGGGTAGAGTTCAAGACAATGGTGATTCAAGTGATGGCGGCAGTAGAAAGATAAGGAATGTGACAAGTCTAGTGGTAGATGGTGTTACAGTTGTGGTAAGGTTAGGCACCTTATTAGGTAATATCCCAAGGAAAAGGAAAAGGAAAAGTGGAAGGGTTAAGATTAGAGGAAGACAAATGTGGCTATATGATCGAGTGATGACTCTAGTGAGGTTTATTGAGAGGAAACATAGTTATTACATGTGCATCGATGTGTAATCTTTTCTGCATATGTGTGATTGCTTAATTCTATTACATGGTTATTGTGCATTTCAATGTGTTTGATATGTGCATTTGCATGAATTTGAGAGCAATTTAATTACCGTGTAATTGTTTACATGCATATGAATTAAGATACATTAGCTTTGTTTTGTATGTCTATTAATGAGATGGAATATAGATATCTAGGGGTACATTGGTGGTTTGTACCGGGGATGTGGAGTGTGACATTTGGATCACGAATAGAGAGGTAATCGATTGTTGGAATCATTTATCCCTGAGAAGATCCTGATCAGGTGGAGTGTGAAAGAGACGCTTCTATCACTTATATTAGATGAAGACCTATTATCTACTTAGGTTGGGAGAAATGATGTGGTGATAGAGGATTATCCCCAAGGACTTAAGATCTATATAGGTCTACCAGTTAGATATGGGTTGAGTGATTGGTATAGTAAGCATGATGGACGATGTGGTGAGATGTGTTCTCGAGGTGCGAGCAACACAAAATGGGATATGATAAGTGTGGTGAGATCTTTTCATGGGGTCATTTATACATTTATTGTGTATGAGTTTTGACTGTTTGCTTGATTAGTTTAGTATTAATCTGTTTTTCTGTGTCAACGTATTTTGGAAAAGATATGTGGATTATCCTATGTTATATCATCATCTTATGATTATTTGCTCTTGATTGATTACTGTGATTATCTGTTCCTACTTGAGTAATTGTTTAACCTTAGCCGCGATGAGTACGTGGAGCAAATTTTGTATGTATTTCGGGTTCGAAACACGGGTAACATCTGTGATTCTAATTTTATTTGTCAACTTGATTATGCAAGTTTTAAATTTGTATTTTGGTTTTTTGCTTATTGATTGGGTATCAAGGTGGAGATTTGTTGAGTTTTTGATACCCAATAAATCCTAGACAATGATGTTAAACAATTTAGAATATATTTCATAAGTCTTGGCTGATGAGTGATATAATTATCAATACAATCAATTTATATGCTCGACCCGAAAGCAACGTGGCCTACTAGTAGCAACTTAATTTGTTAATGTTTCCTTGACCCAAATTCACTTATATGATGGCTTTCTTGTGTCTTGGCCCAATTAATGACATAACCTAACCTAACCTATATATACCCATTATCATAGTGTTGGAAACGTGTGTGTGCCTCGTGTTTAGAAGAAAAAAACTGTGGTTGCTTCCTATAGTCTCCTTCTTCATGCCTATGCCTTCTCTTTGCCTTTGTGGCTTTCAAATCACCACCATAACTTTGTCCCTTTGTGGGTGAGAAAGGAAGAAAGCAAGCATAAGTGAATACAAGTTGTGGGTCGAAGTTTTAATTGATTATTTGATATCGATTGGTAAGTTAAAACTGAGCTTGAATTCCACCAATTGAAGGTCCATTCTGTACATAGATATGAGAGCCATATACACTCCCATTGTATGTATTAAGATAAGAATACAGGTTGATTATATAAGCAAAGAATTCAGTATTGAATGATTACTTGGTATGTTATTGACATAATTGCATTCTCAACTTTCGAGGGCAATAATAATAAAAAACGAGTAATGAAACACAGATTTATTGACTGATCCACTCGATGTGAGCTATGCATCCACTCACTAGAGACGTAGGTAACGAACACAAAATTTTCTCATGCTCTCTAGTATAGAGACTGAATAATTAGGTTCATTTTAGAATCTCACTGACACGGACACTATTTAAGAAATTCAAGAAATTTTGAATCCAACAAGCATGTGGAGTGTGTTAAAGATGTAAGTAAATAAAACTACTTACAGGGTGGGAATTAGTAAATAAAATTAGTAAATTCAAGAAATTCTGAATCCAACCAGCATGTGGAGTGTGTTAAAGATGTAAGTAAATAAAACTACTAATTCCCACTCTGTAAGAGTTCAAACTTTTATGTATAAACATATTGATTAGTACATGCAATAAAAGCATTGTTGACAAATTTTAAAACACTTCTTTCAGCAAAAGTTATAGTAATGCTAAAAAAATTATTGTTGTCCAAAATGGAACATACCATCCAAGTTGAGCCATGGCATAAGGGAGACTGAGAACTCCAGCTCCAACTATTGCTNCTCCAGCTCCAACTATTGCTGTAACGTTGTGGAAAGCTGAGTACCACCATTTTGCATCCCTAGAAGAAGTTATTGGCAACCAATCATCTATTGCTTTCTCTCGTGCATCTCGTTCATCAACCTCCAATTCAAGGTATGGTATTATTCGTAAAAATTCAGTACTACTAGAAAATATGGGTCGTGGGTCGCCCCACCTGGGCGACCTAACACACAAGATATTGAAAGGGTTGAAGGGGGTGGTTTGAACTTGAAATTCAAATATACAACTCCATATAACTTCCATTAACTTAAATTATAGATAATAATCTCTTTCAATTGGGATTGGGATTTTGACCATTGGAGAAAAAAAAATGCTGATTTTGGAGATTTAAGACACAATGTGATTTAACCACACAAAAATCTTGGAATTCATTCTTTCGAGTAAGGGTTCATGACTTGTTATTTATGATTATGAATGTTGTGAATTCATACATGGGTATTAGAGTTATTAGGTTGAATTACTTGTTGTAATGGTATCTTTTCATATACATGTCTAGTATTTACAAAATTTTGGAATTATGTATATATTATACTTTAGAATGCACCAATAAAATTTCATCAATTTTTTGTTATTGCATTTAGAAGAAATTGAAACCCTAGTTAATTGTGCAGAAACTTTTTAAATTTACTACTTTAATACATTGATAATTATGTAGTAATATTAATATGGTTATAAAGGTATTTCAATGACCTTTTCAATAAAGAGCTTTCTATTTTGGACTTAAATCGAAAGAGTCATGCAATTTTGAAGTTTTGATGAAAATCTAGATATTTGCATCAAAATTGGTAAAACTCGAAATTTCATTACACGATAACTTCTTTTACACTATGGTTAATATTTATCATCTGGTATGGTTGTATATATCTTCTCAAGACCTTTCCAACACTATAAAAAGTTATGGCTTCCCAAAATTTGGATGAAAAACTAAATTTTTGCATGAAAATTAATAAAACCCGAAACCTCATCACTTGATATCTTCTTCTACTATATGTTTTATGGTTCCTATTTTGTATAGTTGGGTAGACCTTCTTAAGACATTTTCGAAAATACAAAGATCATTAATTTTGGCATTGAAATGAAACAGTCATGGCCTCCCAAAATTTGGTCAAAAATTTGGAAAGTTTGAATGAATTTTAA
Organism: Fraxinus sp. D2006-0159; assembly: GCA_903798375.1. NCBI lineage: Eukaryota > Viridiplantae > Streptophyta > Magnoliopsida > Lamiales > Oleaceae > Fraxinus > Fraxinus sp. D2006-0159. Next base: position 11,581 of record CAIGRQ010038217.1, read on the forward strand.
GTCATTTCCACTCTCAAACACATCTGTTATATCCCAAACATGGCCTTAAACATTGATTTTGTAAAATCATACAATACACATGAGCTGAGAATGTCGAAGTTAGTCGGAATTAACGCACACCTCTTTTTTATTAATTTAAAAAATAATTGCATTGATCATGCACGTGATGAGAATTACATTTGTATAATTTTTTTACTTAGAAGTAAAGAGAAAATAATATTATCAATAATTTACTTCCTTTAAATTTATTGTGAGTACTTATATATAGGACGTCTTTGATCTACTAGAGTAATGCTAATTGGTCTGCAAAAGTAGTGCTAGAATTCAAAAATTGACTTGTTGCCGTGTGTGAACTTCGTATTTGAAGTTATGTGTTGACCTTCATAGACTTGGACTGTATTTGTGCTTAACCTTTCTTTGACTCTCTTTGTATCAAAATTCTTTAATTTTTATATTAATTTTTAATCACACATTCATACAATAAAATATCTTACGTGTAAGTACAATTTTTTTTTACCACATATTATTCAAAAAAATAACTATTCAAAATAACATTTTCCCTTAATTTTTTTATAATGACCCAAAAACAGGGGCTTAATATTATAATATGTTCAATTTTTTTGTGGAAATCAAGATACTAAGAAGGTAGAATAAATAAAGCTCTTTTTAAGTGAACTATATACCAACCCAAGTATTTTGTTATTGAGAAAAATAACTAAATAAAGACGAATGATAATCAACTAGGATAAAATTAAAGTCACAACTTATCAGACTAATATGGCAATTATCATAACTTATCAGACTCGAACTTAGACAGTTTGATGAAGAAGGATCTATAATTCCATATACCATCTACAATATGCATGTTTATGAGAGAATCACATAAAGAATTGCCGAGCAAAAAAAAAAAAAAGCCATATAAAAAATGTTTCTCAAATTTCAGTAGGGCCAAATCCCACCGACCCTCATCTCCCTCCACCACTGTGCACACACAAATATATATTTATATATGCATGCGTGTGGGTATATATACATATAGAGAGAGAAGAAAAGGGGGAGGGAGAAGAGGTTTTAAAGAATGAAGAGAGTTACTTCGTTTGAATTGTCTGGTGCGAGTGCTTGTGTTTCCATATGGCTCTGAACTAGACAGAATCACTTCACGAGAATGATTTTCTTGACTCTGAAAATTATGAAACCAACCACGGATTATATATGAGTAATGAGATGCCACTCCAGCAACAATTCATACATACACATATAAATATAGAGACAGAAGGTGATGCACTGATGCTTTGGTTTGACTTGAGACAATGGCTCTTTCAGTAAACGAATTGTTTAAGGAAGATGTTGTCAGATAGTAATGAGCTCTATCTTCCAAGAAAATTCTAAGAAACTCATTATTAGTGAGTAGGAGATTAGATTGCCGGCCACCGACGTCCACATCAGCCGTTGCCCCACCCCCACCTCACGCCCTTCCCTCCCTCCAAAGTCCAAACCCACTCCGCCCATTGCCATTTTTTTGTGCTGCATTCTTTCTCGGACTTTCGTCTCCGAAATTATTTAATTTAATTAATATAGATAATTAAATTGAGTCTTTTATATAAAATGATTATATTTTGTCTTTTTATGTAAAGTGTACAAAATTAATTTTTATTCGTAAATCTCGTATCAAATTTAGTTTATTCCAATCTGTATGTTATTTTCCATAATTTGTATACTACTTGAAGATAAAATATATTTAAGTGTTTCAGTATTTTTTGGATAGCGATTTTGAGATGTCAAAGTGCGCAAAATTACAATTCCTCTTGATATGGTAGATATCTGTTACATCCAAAATCCAACGAGGATCTTAACTACCACATTTAATTTGACCTACAATTGTGATAATGAATTTCGCGAATAATTCTATAACACTGATTTTGTATGCTGTAATTTGAATATATAACCATTTACCTTGATTTTTCATTACAACTTACAAGGCTCATAGATTGTCCAATTTGTGTAATTTTCCCATCAAAATATTTTCTAAAATCTACCAACATCTGAAAACATTTGCACGAAATCTTTGAAACCGATTATTAGCTAGCGTGTGGAGTAAAGAGTTATTGAAGCATTTATTACTAACTAGTTCAACAGCTTGATGACAACACCATTTAAGTCGCTCAATGTCCAAAGGTAGTTATTGGTCAATCTGGATTGGCGTCCCCATGTTGGTTCAACCTCGACATTCCAATCAAACTCTCGCACACCTAACACCATCCTATAAAATGAAAATAGAAATCAAATCACTTTGTAAATCCTATATTTGATATGCCACAACAAATGATTATTATCATACCTTCACACTATGACATCTCCGAAATTACGATTAGGATTTTTTTCAGTGTGCGATGCATGTAGCTTCATATACACACGCGATCTACATATGAGATGGGATTGAGTATCATTCACACTAGCGGAAGACATTTTGTATCTATCTTTTATTCTATTCTTACAACAACATCACAGCTCTCATAATCTTCAAAACACACTCCAGTGCAATAAAAACCTAAAACATGCTTTATTGAATAAGAAATCATTAGAGGCTTAGACATAAATCATTTACTGGAATTGATCTTCTGCCGACCACTAACATGACATTGCCATCAAATAATAACAAAGTGGCACCGACATGGTTGCAAATCACTGGTTGAACTAGAAATAGAGACAATATATCCTACTGCCACGTTGTTCAGGTTGCCATGACAGGATACGGGTCGAAATTTGAATCAAAGTTATACAAAATCAACATCCCAACCCCTTCATTTTTCGACTAGCAGATCATAGAAATGATTTGCACATGCATATATTACGTTTATTTCGGTTCACAAACATTAATAATTGTCAATAAACATTTGGAATATAGCTTAATTTGTGTCAATTGTGTTTGTAGGACAATAATGAAGATTGTGGTGGAAACTTGAGGAAAATAGGAGAGAAGGGGCTAAAAAGGAGGAAAACAAAAGTTCAGGGACC
>CAIGRQ010038219.1:0-22830 GCA_903798375.1 Fraxinus sp. D2006-0159
ATATTTTTCATCACATCAATAATTTTTCCTTCTTTTTCAACTACACATTCTCCATCAATCTACCATTTCAGAATACATTCTTTTAAAATAATGTGGCTCAAACACACCCTAAATATACTACTAAAATTAATAAATAATTAATCAGGGCGATTTAGAATTGCCTTCGTATCTCTCGATTCATGACATCCTAACTCAAAACAAAATTCCATCTACATGCTCCAAAATAGAATCGAAGAATGAACAAAATCGTGTTACATACAAAATTAATGAGACGGTCCACACTAGAGTTAAAACAAGCTTTACAACATACAAACTAGTTCCACTAAGGGATTTACATCTACAAAGCAACTCGAGCAAAATCCATTCTTCTGAAATGCTAACTTTTTCTAATTGTTATTCATCATCCTCTTTGTCAAAATCGTCCACCAATTCTTCTTCTTCTTCCTCTTGTTCAGAATCTTCATCGGTAACAATGAAGCCTCCCAACGTTTCATCATCTTCATCTTCCTCATCCATGTTTCTACTTTTCATTCCGGCTGTGCGTTTACTCTTGCTTGTATCGTTATCCAATTTATTATGATCCTTGGACCTTGTCGTATATTTACGTCTTTGAACATTTCCCGACTTTGTAATAACCTCCTTGTCATCTTCACTCTCCCCCATCCACTCATCGTCGTTATGTTCACCTTTCTTCCTCTTTCTTTGCCCTCCCTTCTTCACTTTCTTCTCATCATCATCACTATCTTCCCCTGGCTTCTCAAGAAACCAATCAAAATTCTTGATATCACATATCATTTTCTTTGGATAGCGATCAAACTCGTGTCCCATGACCACAAACTCGAACTCTGAATTCCCCAATGGATAAGTAAAGCATCAGCAAAGAAATTCAAAGACAAAATTAGTGGATACAATTTATACGAATAAAACATCATAATATATGAAACAACACCCATGAAAAAACAAATAAATTAGCAAACATGAGACAAATGTAAACCTTTAACATAATTACACCATGTCATCTAATTGGAACATCTATTAACATCAGGAAATATAACTGGGGTCTTGAAATTTAAATCATTAAAAAGCAATTAAATTTGAATATAGCTGATAGACATCATGTCTGATCAATCTATACAGACACAATACTATACCAAATCCTAAGATTATTTCATACGCCCCACATCGTTCAATATTATAATGCATACGACAATGTGCAGTGATCCCACTGCCACATAAACCGGGGCTAAGTACCAATGGGCTGAATGACATTATTCTATAAGACATAAAGCAAGAATAAGTCCAAAGTCTCAAATTTGAGACATGGTATGCAATTAGGATCAATATAATCCACCCCACTATTCAAAGCGGATGGCATTGATGACCATAGTGATTTTATAGAGAACTAGTCTTCTAGTTGAAGTAGTCACAAGGTCGCCCATTTCACAACGATGTGTAATAACCACATAGGGTAGGACTCGCCTTTAAAACCAGCTTTAAACTCACAAACTAAACCTTAGCCTAGCAACATGGGATACAATTAGGATCATTATGTAGCGCATAATCTAATACCAAATATCATAACCATGTTAGGATCGATATAATCCACCCCACTTTTCGAAACAGATGGCCTTGATGACCATATTCCAGCAAAGTGATTTTATATAGAACTAGTCTTCTAGTTGACGTAATCCAAGGTCGAATATTCCCAACATCGTGTGATAACAACATTGGGGAGGACTCGCCTTTAAAACGGGCTTTAAACTCACAAACAAAACCTAGCCTAGCAACATGGGATACAATTAGGATGGTCATGTAGCGCCTACTCTAATACTAAATGTTATAACCACGTTTGGTAGAAGTCATTCTTAAAACCAACTATTGTAAAGAAGGGTGTTCAGCTTACAAATGAAGCATTCACTTCAAATACATCAGTACAAATCTACAAAAACAGCAACACTACGAATTAAACTCTACAAGATATTAACATACAAATGTCAAGAAACAAGTAAAGATGAATAGAACAAACCTTTAATCGGGTCTATACCCGAAATATCAACAGATTCGGGCTCCAATTCTTCAACACCTTTTGGCCCGGAACCACTCTGCAAGCTCTCAGCCAATTCACTCTCCCTTTTCAACTCATTTTCATTTTCACCGTCGTCTGGTACCTCAATTTCAGTTTTCTTCAAAGCGAACCAAATGGGATTCTTTGCGGACACGCAGAACATGTCACCACTCTCCATCTCGCCTTTTTCGGTGCTCCGAAAAGCCTTGACTTCATTAAATTTAGCGGTGTGTACCCAAACCGGATTCTTGCCAAGAACATGGAAATTGACCCGGGTTTCATTTTTGGGGAGGTAAAAGGAAACGTGGTGGCGGGAAATGGTTTTATCAATGGAGTTGAAACCCTGACCTCTGCCGAATTCTCGGGTTTGACCCGGTTTTATTAGGGTTTTGGATCTATCAGTATCTGTGCCTTCAATTTCCATTTTCCGCGAAGCTTTGAAACTGGATTCTGAACAGTCAATAATGCAGTGGTAGGGGTTCAAAGGGGCAGTTTTTTAATTTTTTAAGTTTTAGTAGCCCTTCAAGATTTTATTCTTGTTCGAATAGGTCCCTAGAGTTTTGAGAAGCCACATTACAGCCATCCACATTCCACAATGTCTCATTTCAGGGAAGGGTCATTATTCTAAAATTTTCAACACTAGGAAGATCAAGACCTTCTAACAATTTCCTTTTTTCACAAGTAAATTTTTTTGAAACAGTAAGCAAAAGCTAGTGTTGCACATCCATGCAACATGAAGAAAATAAGAACATAGAATCTTTGAGTCTCTGCCGCTTTGGAGAGGAGAAAGGCATCAACAAGCACACATTTTGGCTTCATCATAGCCCAAATTGAGATCATCTTGCTCCAATAGCTTGCCAAGAACAAGAGCAAGAGAGCAAGATCACCACCAGCATTTGAGACCACAGTGAAGTAGGTGCCTATTACAAAATCAATGTCATGATGATATATGACAAAATTTCTGTGTGTTCTGCAAGTGTGTGCACATGCGTGCACGTGTGAGATAGAGAAGATTGCATAAGAACAAACCTCAAGTGTTTGACTATTTGAAATCCTCTTTTTTGGTCTTCATTTACAGTTTCAAGGTTTTTCAGAACTCTTTTGGCATACAAAAGAGCAACACCACATGTGCTTGTTTGGATAAAATTATAAGTAACTACAATTGCAATGTGATCAGAATAAGTGGGTAGTAGTTAAGGGACAATGCTAAAAGAAATGCTTTAATTTTAAAATAAATGAAGGATTTACCTGGGACAATGCCCTCTTCCAGAGCAGCCCTTGTAGCATTTAAAGCATCTGTTACCCTATCTTTCCTTTCTCTAACCTCGGCTCGAACCTGAGAAAGAAAACGAGAATAAAGGCTCGATGCCAATACCATCGCCAGCAACCTTATTGGTTGCACTGGCAACCTGCTTCACAAGATCTTCACCAATATTCTAACCTCGGCTCCAACCAGCAGCAGCATGACAATCTGGGACGTCTTCTATCATGAGACAGCAGTGCAGACAGCCATTACATTCAAATATTGCTTAATGAAATCCAGTTAAAGAGTTCTAATAGAATTGAAGGCTAGCTGCCAATAGAGTACCACCGCTAGCAACCTTATTAGTTGCACTAGCAACCTGCTTCGAAAGATCTTCACCAATATTTTTTTGCCTTATCTATAAAATCAATGCCTTTGGCTACAATGACTCCATCCTTGGTGACCTTGGGATTCCCATGGCTTTACTCAATAATGACATTGTGGTCCTGTAACAATTATGAAGAAGTGTCACTTGTCTCAATTCCTTTTGTCATTTAAGTCTCTCAGGCTCGTAATAATCCTGAAAGGGATTAAATGATGGATTATTCTTGTTGCACATAATTTTCTGCATAATCTTTTACCAGGCACCCCCCAATAGGGGCCGTTACTTGTCGATTCAGTAATCTATTATGTAGAAAATTAGGTACATGTAGCTTGATCCTTAAATGATTTAACTTATACCTGACACCAAAATTGATATTTGTTGTATATGTGACTCGTATAGACCGGCCTTGTGGGTTTAATTCACTGCTTGTTTGCTAGGGACACTGAAAAGGTTGGGGTGTGGGGGTAACGCCCCCACGGTACGGTACGTGTATTTTCTTGTACGGGCCTAAAATCTTGTATGGCTTGGGTTTGGGCTAGGTTTAGTATAAATACTAATGATGTAACCCTATTGTTAATATTGAATAAAATATGCGTTTCGCTCTTTGTGAACGTGGGCATATCGTCGAACCACGTAAAATACTTGTGTTGATTTCTCTATTCTTTTCGCTTAAATCCCACAATATTCTTAATGGTGAAGACAAATTATTGAATTTCATGGGATCTTTCTACTACTGAGCTTAGGTTCCTGAAAGATCAAGTGTTGTTACAATCATAATGATCCTAGCTTAAAGGATGACATCAACGACGACAAGCTAAGTCTTTCACGATGTACTTGGCGTTGGACATGAATCAATTATCACTAAAGTGACTGTTCCACGATAAGGAGGTTGATAGCAACGTAGATATTGTCATGTCTACAACGAAAATCCTTCATAACGAGATAGATATTTGTTAGTGACGAACAAGAAAAATGGACAAAGTATGAAGTTGTGGAAGAACTTCCAATATCTACAGATATCTCACATAAAGAGTTATATTGTGGAGTGCTAGACCTCGGCAATGTTGATTCATCTTTGCATAAAATTGAGACAAGAGTTCTTCTCTCTGTAAATTGTAACAATGTTGCTTTCTTTACACGTGGACCCGAGATGCTTCAAGACAATGGTGAAGAAAATCTTTTTACCAATAAGCACCTTGTAGCTTCAACTCTTAAGTCACGTGTGATTTTTGAGGATGCAGATTTGGAAGACCATCAAATTTTCAACACCAAAAAAAAAAATCTTGTGATAGAATGCACATACTTGCAATGAAGAACAACTTTAAATTTAGAAAGAAGAAAATCAAATAAGGCGACATTTACAATTATTTGTAAATTACATTATAGATCCCCAATTTGTAACAATTTCGTCCCATTAAATTTTTGTCCTACCTATCATCCAAACCTTTCTTTAATTAGCAAGGAGGAATAAAAATTAAACGAGTGCAAATTGCTTAAATAATTTACCCTATAAATAATTGTTTAAATGTTACCTTTTTTAAAAAAAAAAATTAAATATTTCAAACTTTGTTTAAAATTTTTTCACCCTTATCTTAAAAGGAATCCACACAGATTTTAACATTTCATTTCTAGCATAGATAAAACAGAAGTAGTTTCAAACTTTTCACATTATCTAAACGGAGCATTCTTGTTCTTAACTCATTAAAATAGATCGCTCGAAGTTATGAGAAGCAATATTTTAAAGGTAAAATCCTATCGATCACTAATTTTAGTTGTAACGAGTCAAATTTTGATAATGACAAACAAGTGCAATGAAAAGAATTATCATTTCCTTTTAACTAGGTGGTTGTATTATAATATTATTCTTGGAAATAGAAAAAGTTGACCAACAATTTAAACGAGGGTTAATTTCACAAATGGTCACTGAACTTACATAAGAAATTATAAAACGGTCATTAAAGTTTAAAACTTGTAAAAACGATCACTGATGTTTCATGCTCTTTTACAAACGGTCACTAAAGTTTTAATTTGTATCACAAATGGTCACTAAATGACCATTATGATTTTAATTCAAATTTAAAAGATCAAAACACGTGGACATAGAAGTTTGACCATTTTAAGTGCAAATTTCTTTTAAATAAGAATACATTATTTTTATGTGAACTAAAATAAATAAAAGTGCATTAAAAGCTAGAAAATATATCCACGATCACACAAAAACGTAGAAAAAATATTTATATCTCATATCTAATTACTCCAAATGTAGCACTTAATAGCAAGAAATTTGCACTTCAGGTGGTCAATTTTCTATATCCACGTGTTTTGGTCATTTAAGTTTGAATTAAAATCATAATGGTCTTTCGGTGACCGTTTGTGAAACAAATTAAAATTTTATTGACTGTTTATAAAAGCGCATGAAATTTTAGTAATCGTTTCTATAAGTTTTAAACTTTAGCGATCATTTTGTAATTTTTAGGTGAGGTGACTCTGAAATTAATCCATTTAAACGATGGTTAGCTCTCATGAATTATTCAGGATGGACTTGAATATGGGCTTTTGTGCAATCCGGTCCGTGTTTGACCAGACCAATATGGACTGGTCCTGTGGGCTATTTCGGTCCATGCAAAGTCTCAACATATTGGGCTTATCCGGCCCATCCACTGACCATGCTATATCCTTGGAATTTCTTCTGACCCTTTTTTTTTATTTTTTTCTATTTTCTCTGATCTTCACCATTTTGCAATCTCAATGTTAATTTGTTTTTCAATTTTATACATCAATTACGTTTCTTGAAACCCTTTTCATCGGACGCTGGCACCGAAAGAAAAACCAGAAACGAAGGTATAATCTTTTTTTTTTAGTTTTTCAGTTCTGGGTTTCCAATATTTCAGCTTCATTTTGATCCTTTTCTTAAATTTTCAAATTTTAACTGTAGGCGTTCTTATAGGAAATTGCTGAAGTATAAATGTTTGCCTTCTTCTGCCCATTTTTCGTTTTTCTTTTCTAAAGATTTGTGAATTTCCGCCTGTAAAAATGGAGTCCAGTGGTATTGTCACAGTGACAAACCCGAATTTAGAACCTCGAGGTGACATGGAATTTGATACCCACGAGGCTGCTTATGAATTCTATAAAGAATACGCTAAATCTGCGGGTTTTGGCACTGCCAAGTTGAGCAGTCGCCGTTCCCGAGCATCAAAGGAATTTATTGATGCGAAATTTTCGTGCATAAGGTATGGAAACAAGCAACAATCAGATGATGCCATAAATCCGAGGCCTTCCCCTAAGATAGGTTGTAAAGCTAGTATGCATGTGAAGCGAAGGCCGGATGGGAAATGGTATGTTCATAGTTTTGAAAAGGAGCACAACCACGAGCTTTTACCAGCTCAAGCACACTTTTTTAGAAGCCATAGAAATACCGATCCTGATAACAATGATTCTAAAGTTCGGAAGAGGAAAATGCTTGCTGCAGTGTCAAAACAATACGTTTCTTATCATTTTCCGATTCCTTCTTTAGAGAATATTTTTCGGAATCAGCATGATAGGGGCCGGTATTTGAGTTTGGAAGACGGGGGTGCACAAGTTCTACTGGAATTTTTTGCACATATGAAGGAAGAGAATCCAAAATTCTTTTATGCTCTGGACTTCAATGAAGAGCATCGACTGAGAAATGTGTTTTGGGTTGATGCCAAAGGCATTGAAGATTATGCATATTTTGGTGATGTGGTATCATTTGACACAACATATTTCACAAACAAGTTTAAAATTCCATTGGTCCTTTTTATCGGAGTGAACCATCATATTCAGCCCACGTTGCTCGGTTGTGCATTGATTGCAGATCAAACTGTGTATACTTATGTTTGGCTGATGCAAACATGGTGCTTGGCAATGGGTGAACGAAGTCCTAGAATCATACTTACTGACCAAAATAATTCCATCAAGGCAGCTGTTCCAGCTGTCTTTCCAGATACTCGTCATTTTTTCCACCTCTGGAATGTACTGGAAAAGATCCCTAGGCATGTTAATTACCTTGGCACGTGGCACGATACATTCATGAAAAAATTTCGTAAATGCATATATAGGTCATGGACTGAAGAACTATTTGAAAAAAGATGGTGGAAATTGCTCGAGAGATTTAGTCTAAGAGAAAACGTGTGGATAAAATCCTTGTACGAAGACCGCAAGCTCTGGGTGCCTACATTTATTAAGGGCATGTCTTTTGCTGGTTTGTATGCAGCTTCGAGATCAGAAAGTCTGAACTCTTTCTTTGACAAATATATCCATGGGGAAACTTCTCTGAGAGACTTGATAGGACAATACGAATCAATTCTTGAAGACAGGTTCGAAGAGGAGGCCAAAGCAAATTTTGATGCATGGCATGAAACACCCGAGCTGAAGTCCCCTTCACCTTTTGAGAAACAAATGTTACTTGTATATACTCATGAAATATTCAAGAAGTTTCAAATCGAGGTACTGGGAGCAGCTGCATGCCATCTGAAAAAAGAAAAAGAAGATGGGTCAACTGTAATGTATGGGGTTAAAGACTTCGAAGATAATCAGAATTTTATAGTGGAATCAAATGAACGAAAATCGGATATATACTGTTCATGTCGATCATTTGAATATAAAGGTTATCTTTGTAGACATGCCATTGTTGTTCTCCAAATGTCTGGCAAATTCAGTATACCATTTAAGTACATACTGCAACGGTGGACTAATGCTGCCACTAGTAGGCATCCCATAAGTGAAAAACTGGAGGAGGTGCAATCTAATGTCCGTCTTTACAATGATCTGTGCCAACGAGCTATAATATTAGGTGAGGAAGGGTCATTGTCTCAGAATAGTTACGGTATTGCTGTTGCTGCCATTAAAGAAGCTCTGTTACAATTTGAAAATGTGAGTAACCCTTCTGAAAATAATTTGAGTTCGAACATATCGGCAACTCTTTCCATTCAAGGTGTTGTGGGAGTAAACCAAGGTAGTACTATCACTGGTGGAGAGCAAATTCCTAATGATGATGTGATCCGGACAAACAAGGTTGCCAAGAGAATAGATTCCGGAAAGGAACGGGTCAGTAATGATGGAAATGCAAACAAGGAAGGAAAGGTTGGTTTCTTTGTTTATTTACACGCTCTTTTGTTTTAAAGAAATATTTGTTGAATGCCATCATATGTAGAGCAGGTCCCTGTGGATACACAAATTGCAAATGTTGGGTCCCAAGGCATCTTTCAGCAAATGGTTTGTCTCTTCACATCCTAGCGCATACTTTTAAGTTAAACTATAAAGAGATTTTTAGTTTTAATTGATATGACATTCATAGGATTACTTGCATATACAATCACCTCTTCTTTTTTTCACCTGAATAAGTAAAGCTTCTATTTTTATTCTCCGGAGTCATTTATTAACATAAACCCCTCAAAATCTTCTGACTCTAACTCGTGTAGTGTTGGATTCCCTTATGCATCCAACTATGCCCATTTATGCCTGGATCACATTATTGTTATGCTTGTTCTCCTCTAAACATATATTTCTTAAAACTTCTACCATCAGTTAGCCTTTTGCAAGGAGAACATAAATTTCATAAAAACTCCAATATGCAATTAATTTATGTTCAGTGTAGCTGCATTTATATACTAACGGTGCTATAGATGCAAATGGGAAAAACATATATTTCATTAAATTCCCATCAATGTGTCTGTGCGTGTGCGCAAACTATAGATGCTTATACATGCATGTATTCACGTAGATTTCTTGCTTGTGTCGTGCATGAAGTTAAATGGAAAAATTGCACCATTGGTCCCCCAACTTATTTTCCAGTAGCAAGTGGTCCTACCTTCCATTATTGTTGCAAAATTAGTCCCCCGTGACAAATCATCCAAATCTCGGTTAAGTAGTTATGTTATCCTCTCCAACTTTGTGAAGTTACATTTTGCTTCTTGACTTGGGAATTCAAAAATTTTAGGCAAGACATGTTTCCATAAGTGCACATTATGATTTAACGAAGATTTTGGTTGTGCCTGTCATTGGGGACTTGCTGAACAACATAATGGAAGCTTGAGAACCAACTTTCCTTTTTTAAAGCTTGGAGACTAGACTAACTTACTGCTTTAGCAATAGATTGGGGACCATTGGTGCAATTTTCCCAAGGTAAAAAAATGTGATTTTTTTGTCATGAATAGGAAAATGGACATGTTTCTCTCAATGAGAAAGCTATATATTATGTACTACGAATCAAGTTTTAATTTTCATTCATGTAGGATATGTCTGGTAGCCTGGATTATCCTACATTGTACCCAAGGTTTCTTACGACATTGTTAAGGGGTGGTGACATGTCCAAGAGAAGTGTGGAAATGCTTGACGAGATGTTGGAGGAACAAAGATGAAGGTGCCCTTATTGATGGATCTTGGACAGGTATTCTTGTTATTTGTTCGAGTATATTTAAATGTAAAAATCAGTTTAACTGGCTTTTACTGCTTCATGAGAAATTCAGCGTTTAATGCTGTCCTCTTGCTTAATGCATTGAAGCCAACAATTTTTACTTTAATGTAGAGATGACAAAATAGCTTGTCGCCTCGGGCCAGTCCGACTAGTGGCTTGGTGGGGCTGAGCCCCATTTTGGGGCGTCGGCTCAAGCCGAGCCGGCCCGTGAGCCTAAAAATAAAACGTGTTTGCCACTTCTTTTTTTTTTTTTTTAATTTTTTCTTTTAATGTTAGTTGTAATTTTTTTATATGTTAATATTTAGTTATTATTTATAATATGTATAAATTGGACAAATTTTTTTTTTAAAAAAAATCTAGCTGAAAACTCGGGTTGAGCCTAAATTTTTTGACCGAGCTTTTGCTCGACTCGAGCCAAAAAAAGCTTGAACTATTTTTACTTGAGCCAAGCCCGAGCAAAAAGTTTCGGCTCGACTCGTTGACACCCCTACTTTAATGTTGTGTGCTATGATCACCAAATAGTAGCTGATTGGTGATGTATTCAGAGATCTAGCTGAAATGTTGACTTCTTATTCAGGAATGTGTTTATGTAAAAACATGATCTGTACTGCATTCTTTGATGCCAGTTGTGTAGGAAGGTGAATTATCTATGCTGGGAACTTGTTGTGTCTTGGCTTTCTTCAGTCGGGATTCAGGAGTTAACTGAGCATCTTTTTATAGTCATATCAGGCAACACTGAAAGACAACACTACAGGGAGTTTATTATGTACTGTTTTCTCCCTGGACAGGTAGTGTAATTTGTTCAACAGGAAAAAGAGAATTAGGCAGTTGCCAAACTGATGTGCTGTGTTGGATAGAATTGAGCAATATAAATTATAATGTACAAGATTTTAGCTTTTTTCTTCATCCTTCCAATTTTATACCAATGCTATCAAGGTATTAATTACTGTATGAGCTGGTGATTGAATGATTTAACTGCATATGGCATGGTTTTTGATAAGTCAAAAGGAGCTCTTGACTTTGGATCTCGTTTGGCTAATTTTATGAAAGTGTTTTTTCAAGTTAGAAAAGTTTTTAGAGGAAACTAGTCCAATGTAATTTTCTCTAAAAACACTTCCGAAATAGGAAGCTCTTTTAGAGGTTAGTTTCCAAACAAAAATTAAGGTAGCTTCTTCAGGAAGCAAAAGCAAAAGTCATGTTAAAAGAATTCTAAATGTGGTTTTATTTGTTTGGATTTCTTCAGTTTTGGTGGCAATATTTGTCCATTATACTGCATGTTTGAGAAATGAACAGGGAGAATGAAACACAGGCTTCCCTCTTTCCCTCCATGCAAACTTACCATGAGTTTTAAAGGGATTTCCAATACTACCAAGAAATTATTAATATCACGAGATTTTAGCTTCGTATTCTTCATTTAATACCGTCTAGTACTAATAAATTATCTTTACCAAAATAGAACACCATTCTTTAATTTCAAAGAATTGAAAGGAAGAATGGAACAATATGGAAAAATTGCCGTAGAACAATATACTATAGGGCTGTTTGGTACGGCTCAAAATTCAATTGAAAATATAGTCTTTATTAGATTCCACTCCTCTAATCAAAGTCAAAATAACTGCTAATTTTTCATTTTTAATTTGATTTTAATTTCTACCAAACACCATCTATATGAATGGTACTTTCCAAACAAGATTTCCAAAAAAATGAACAATCATGTCAATATTCACGCATAATTTCCAAAGATTCCTCGAATTTTCTTTTTCTTCGCACCTAAAGGCGACAAAAGTTGGAAAATATCGTAATTACCTTATAATGAACGATAATTTATAATATAATTAAAAGTCCAAAAACTTAAACTATGTAAATATTGTTTCTATACACGGGACCAAATTTAGGGATGGGGACATAATCCAATTTTGATAGTGACTTTCCTTTGAAAACATGCTCTTTGAAGAGAAACGGTAAAATATATTTATTTATATTATGAGCCTTTGACTATAACAGTATTTACATGTCATTATCACATTAGCATCCAAAGAGAAGTTGTTATTATCACTCAATTTATTGCTTGGATTTAATGTCAATTCATTCCTTTCATTTGATCTTTTTGTTTTTACTCCACAGCTTAATATGCTAATTTATTCGATGTCATTTATTACATATTTTATCTCAAGAACAATCATGTCATGATTTGATTGTTAGGTGAATGAGTTACATGCTGCATCTATGAAAGATACAAGTATAAAAATTAAAAGCATTTCCAAGACTTGTATAAAAATATATCGAACTAACAAAGATACTTACTGAGTTTAAACCTATCTTGTCGTTACTCGTGAAAATTCCTATGGTTAACCTACCATATCAAACGAATGTTACACCAAAAACTTAAAGAATGCACATATTTATTTACCCATTGATCTTCGCTTCAGTCATGAAGAAGAACCGCTTATTTTTTTTTTCTTTCTAGTAAGAATATAATGAGTTCTCGAGTTATTACGATTGTCGTTCCACTTGTACGCATACTTTGAGAAAGTACGAAACATAAGAAAAGGAAACAACAATAATTTATTATACTGTTTCACAATAAATTTAGAGGTGACTACATAATTCGAAACTCCCATAAAAGACGGTGAATCTTTTCACCTTGTAAAAGTCATCCACTGCATAATTGGTAAAGTGCATGGAACAGTATGAAAAATACAAAAGAACTCGTATATTTTTTTAGTCCTCGAAATACAGACCATTGTTTCAGTTCTGGTGATACAAAATAGGAAGGCAAAACTGAAAATTAAATAATCAAGGCCAAGTCAAGGCCTTTTTCCATCACCAACGAGAAACACAAGGAAAAAATCTAGAACAACAAAAAAAACCAACTGATTGGGACATTTTCTGTGACAGACAACAGCACACCCTTGCATAAATATTCATGGCAATGTTTAATACGTCAAAGTGGAGAGCATTGGATATGATTAAGGAAGAACAAAAAAGATGAAGTCTTGTTTGTTATTCAGTGCACTGATGTGTACCAAACATGCCTTAAAATGTCTTCAAGATTTGTTCCTCTTTTTGTTGCTAGCAGTCGGATCCATGAACATTGTGCAGCTTAATACTTACAATAACGACGAAAGTGGTATCATGGAGAAGATTGTTCTCCGAATGAAAGCTTACTGCAATTTCTGACGAGCCAAGGGACTTGAGTATTCAATTCCATTGCTGGAAGAAGTTACCTCAGACGAAGCACTTGATGACAAATCACTAGTGATGTTTTCGAATTTCTTTACTGCAGCTGGAGGGTTATGCTGAGGGTCAGGATTTGCACGCCCTTGGCCTGCCTCGGCTAGTTTTTTAAGAAGGTTCATGATAGTGGGAATAAATTTGGTTGATACGGAAAGAAGTCCGGGGAGCTGAAACGAAAAGAAGTATCAGTAGTCAAACAAATAACTTGATTTCAAAAGCTTCTGATTACTAAGAGCATTTTTGGCTAAGCTTGGAAGGAGTAAAAGTTACTTTTATGTAATTTTTGTTTCGACTAATAGGTAAACCTTTTAAACTGGCCAAACATACTCTTAGTGATATTTCAATTAACCAAGCTGTGGCCTGACTCCAAGAAAAAAAATAGCAGTAAGGGTAAAAGTTACTTTGCCCTAACTGTTGTTACGAGAGAGAGAGAGAGAGAGAGAGAGAGAGAGAGAGTTGATTCAAGAAGTTCACTTACAGCTCCATTGCGGAATTCACCCGGGATGTCTAGTTGGACCCAAATAGCCTTTATAAGCAGAAAACCAACAAAAATAACACCCAAATATAACGGATTTCTGTTTTCCAAAAAGAAACCCTCATTAGGACAATTCAAAATTAGCCTGTGAGAGAGATCTAAAGCTAGTAAATGTATATCACCAGGTAGCCCCCCCTCCCCGACAAAGAAAAAAAAGGGTACCTCAAAAGTGTCATAAACTCGTTAAAACCCAAGATTAACAATGCAAGAATTGCCCATGGAGGTGGTAACCAAGTGTTATTTCGCTTGCTAGCTTCCTGAAAGTCCGTCAATATCATCGCCAATTAGCAAAATGTTAGATCACACTCATATAAGAAGAATAAGACAGATGCTAGAAGCGATACCAGACTGCGTATTCAAACAGATATAAGAATAAATAATATTGCAGAAAAATTTCAGAAGCATTATATGAGCAAGTTCTTGCCTGAGCTGCAATGGCTTGAGTAACAATGTATTCAGTCTCGGCTTTAAATTGCCTCCACAAAGATTTGCACTGGATCGGTGTTATCAAAGTTTTGGACGGTGGAATCTGGGTCAGAGCAACCACAAACAAAAAAATTTAGTCCATTGTGAATATCTATACGTAAGATTAAGGCCAACAAACTTGCATGTGTGTAACATATATAGTTTTAAGCACTAGATCGGGGCACAAGTAGCTTTAAATGTGTATTATCATTGAACCCAAAAGGAGCAAAAGAAGAGTTTAACACAACAGAATAGATAAAGAGTAGCTTATTTACTCTTGAAGATAAATATATATGGTTTAGCATGAAGGGCAATTGCAAAGATTTGTCATTTACCTCAGCCCAACTGCTTGAGGCCAGAGGGTCCACTGAAGTTCCCTTATCGGTAGATTTGGGATCCATGAGAGCGAGGGACAATGTGCTTTCAATGGTATCAGCATCATCATCCAAACGGTATGCAGCCATAACAGATAGCAGCTTCAAAGACTAGGAACCAACATCAAAAGTAATGAAAAATTGAAGAGACTTTAACTCTCAATAACACCATAAAAGATCTTAGAAAAGTGTGTCATACGGCAGATCGAGAAGTTTTGGTGATTGTTCGAATATCTTCTTTCCCGGTCCAGACCCGTGGCATTGAGTCGGAATCTTGGCTGAATAATGTTGAAAACCTGAATATAACGGTCCGATCAGTTCCCGTGGATAGATGCAGAGAAACAAAACTTCAGCATTGCCAGTGTATTCTGGGTCAAGATATGAATACACAGCACATGGCAAGCACCTTTCATTCAGAAAATAAAAATAAAATACTAAAAAAAAAAAAGAAGCACCTCTCCTTCATAAGAATCAAAACCCTTCCAGCCTCTTCTTTTGCTTTGGATTCAACCAATCCTCTTGCATGTTCCTTCAACCTCAAAAGCATTTTGTCCTTCATTTCTTCATCCATTTCAAAACCAGAAATAGCACCAGAAAATCCAGCTACAGCTGTTTCAATCTCGCGTTGGAGAAATTTTCTTATTGCAGGCCATGTATCATTGTTAGCTCCTTCAAATAAAGCCTCAACAGGTCCAGATAATGCCTCATTCAATTCTGTCTGTACATGAAATCTCATTAGTGGTAACACTATACACAAATAACAAAGAATTCACTCAACAAAATCATACCATATTCATAAATATAACTTAACCAGTAAAGAGTAGGGGGTACTTAATTAGATCTTCTTTGCTAATGCCAGTACTAGTTCTTATAGCCTAAAGTTCGATAAATCCATATAACCCATTATAGTGAGCATCACACATACTTTCTCTAATAATTAGAGAAAAACACAATAATTCATTTTTCCCTTCCATGAAGAGAAAAGAGAAGAAACCTGTTGAATCTAATATATCTTTTCATACCTCATACGTTGTCGTAAGTTCAGATAGCTTGGCACTACTGACTGCAGCAACATGTGCATCTATATCGCGTTGGAGCTTATCTCTTACTCTAGAGCAGTCCCAGTTTGCTTGGTCAATCTCCGCTTCTGCAGAACAATAAGTTATCAATCAAATGTATGCTGATGAGGATCTAATCTCTATTGTTCCTAACTCCCAGTGAAATTTATCAGCTACTGAATCCAAATTTCGGCCCATGAAAGAAACTTTCTAAGATCGACATGATCTACACCGGCCTAAAGAGACTCCCATTAATAAGAGACATGATTTCGGCAGAAAGTTGAAAGAGAGGGGTAGACCAAATTTAACATGGCCAATTGTAGTTACTTTAGATCTTTCAGTGATCTAGCGATTAACAGATATGGATTGGCGAAGAAGTATTCATGTAGTCACCCCTAATTTATTAGTTTGCAGCTAAAACTAAGAAAAATATCCAATGTCTGGCAATTCAAAATTTTGACATTTGCAGCTCATATGCCTTTGGAGAAACTCTTTTCGGGGTTCACATTCCAAGTAAATCAGACTGCAGTGGGATACCATGCGCAAAATCCCCGTCAAGGTGAATAGTAGAGATGGAAAGTTAAATATGAGTCACTCTACCTGCAGATCTTTCATCAAATTGTGACATACAATACTCAGTGCAATCACAAGCAGCCGCAGTAAATCCTTTCCCACTATTCAAGGCATTATCGAATGCTTCTTTAAATTTTTCTAGAGTTCCATTACGTATGTGTCCCAACATGAACTGGTAAGCCGGTTGGACAAGCTAATAGATATAAAGAAAGACAGACCGTGAGGAAAAAAGATAAAATAAGGAAACCAATAATTTTATCATGGATGATTATTGCAGAAATGAAAATCTCGTTCATGAACTTTGACGAGCATATCATACACTCTATTAGATCTAACATCTACCCATGCCAAACAAACGATATCAAAGTCCTGCTCATGCGAGCAGCATCACGTTACCACTATTAACATTCAAAGCTACTTTTTGAATATCTTTCCTTTGACGTGTAATAATTGAAAAATGCTTTCACAAAGAATGAGAGAGAAACAAGCAGAAAAATATGCCCACACACAGATGAGAGAGAATGTAAAAGAGCTGTCATGCCCATTTTGAATACCTAGTGAAATATACCATGCCATCGGAACAAAAACAAACATCTAAATAGAAATAATACTGCCAAAGCATGAATGCTTGACATCATGAGAATAGTTGAACTAATCACCTATCTGCACCCAATACCCGTGAAGGACAGCAATAAATATCACCAGAACATGGGTTCTTGCTAAATGTGCAGCAGAATATTTATTGAAAAGCCTATTAATTTGGATCACGAAAGTGTAGTAGTGTTATGTAGAAAGGTGTGGTTTTGGCTATTTGTAGGGAGCTTGGACTGAAAGGAGCTCCAGAATTTTTAAAGAAAAAGAACAGCTACTCAGAGTTCTATGGGAGAGAGCAAATTTGTTCACTTCTCTACGAGCTACTACATCTGAGGTGTTCTAAGGATTTTCCTTTACCTGTTACTGTTTTTGGTTGGAAGAACGCAATTTATTCTAGTTATCATATTTAACTTGTTTTTCTTATATTTTAAGAGGGAAAGACCCTAACCCCCTAAGTTCGCCAAAAGATTAAATTCTCGCTGTTTTCAACTCTCAAACTATTCCCTTAAACATTAACATTAGTTGAAAAGTCCCCCAATTAGAGGATGCACACAAGTAAACTGGAGCTAGTGATACTGCACATACAAATAGTCTAACTACATCAGTTGCAGGTGTAAGAGGGCAAAATGCATTTATCAAATCATCAATGCAGTGGAATCGTTTGCAACTTTTACATATTCAACTTGAAATTAGGATTTCATTTTCCTATCATGCACTCATTATTTGCACACCTTCCATGGATATGGACTTCTTCTGTCTTGTTTATAAAAGCATCAAGGTCTTTTAATATCCATCAACTTTAAAATTGTCAAAGTGATGGGGAAGAAGTTGATTATTCCCTGGAGCTTCACTAAATTCACGACATAAATGCCATTACTGTTTTTATATATGCATTATGTATTTTGTGCATGTGCATGTGCATGTGCATGGTGAACACCAACCAATTACACGAGTTTAAAGAAGTATTACTTGCATCAGTTTCTCTGCCAATTGACTGCGCTTTGAAGATCTAACACTTTCATCAAAATATGTGGCCTCCACATCATACCTATTCAATTAAGAAAAAATGTAAACAAACAAATGCTTACTGAAAATAATATACATAGTGAAGGCATTTCCAAAAAAAAGCTTTTTGCGGGAACATTCCCAACAATAAATTTGCCAATCATCTTTCTCTTTTTTTCTCTATGTGCACTAAACTGGCCTATTTCCATTAATCAAAAAGAGGGGGAGTGCCCATTTTCACCTGCGAAACTGCCATCGAACTAACATGACAGATCTGCCAAAAAATGTGAACCTTTTTCCTACGACAAGGATACAATTCTCATTCCATACATTGTGATTAAGATACACAGAATGTTACTTAATATTTTGTTGAAACATCTTCATGTCTGTCTTCCTCCAACCTATCTATGCTTTTCTTGTTATTTATCCTCAGCAACCAGCCCCAACAACACGGTCAGGTCCATCAACCAAAAATTCCAGTTCAATCCATTAGAGTGTTCAAACTGTGTGTCTCAGCTTCCCAAGAAGGAGCGCACAAGCCGAACAAACTATGACAACTGTTATCCCAGCAAGACACAGAGGATTCGGAAAAGAAGCACCGCACACATCTCAATTACTCAACAGTAAATTGCAACTACTAAAATGTAGCCACATATATCTTCCAAATCATTATGTTTAAAGATGATTGTTGCCAATCAACTCGAAGGAAGGATATAAATGCAGACATTTATCAACTTACTCTGATAGACAAGCATCAAGAATTGAGCTGAGCTTCCTCCCAAAGCCTGGAACCGGCTGAACCTGTACAGTCTCTTCTAGTTGACGCCATTCCTGAATAATATGGATCAAATAATCAGTATCACGCATCAAATAAAACATTTAAACATATTTAAGAAGATATACCTCATTTCCAATAAACGAAGAGAACTTTTCATTAGCAATCTCTTCACAGCGTACAGTGGCAACCATCACCTAGGTATAGGTCAAAAGCTGAAACGTCAATGATAAAATTACATAATTGTTTATTTATGACTTTACAAGTAGATGTTAAGATCAAAACCTTGTGAGCAGGAAGATCAAGGTCCTTGTTCTCCGTAATGATCTTCCAAATCTGTTGTGCACTAAATGAAAAGCCTGAAGCTGGAACTACTGCCCGTCTATCCCCAGCAAGCCCACCAGGTGCAATAGAATGGAAGAATCGCTGTCTTAGACTATCCACCTTCATTAAAGCACAAACCACCAAAAACTTAAATCCCTTGTTTCACAAATTGAAAGAGCATCCATCTCTCAGAAAACAAATCCAGAAGTAGACAAGGGGTAAAAGAATGAACTCAGAGCAGTCAAAAACACATGCATGTTAAAACATGAGTATCATTTTAAAGAATTCAAACAGAACCAGAACCTGTTCTTTAAATTGTTCTTCCTTCTCTTCAAAACTGGAAAGGGCCACAACTTCAACCTGCCATTCAATCATTTAAGAAGATGTTATGTAACATCAAGGTAAATAAATGATATAGTTATTCAACAATTCTGTATCTTACATTAAAAAATTCACTTAACGGAGTTTCTTTGTGAGCTTGAGGCTTGGGAACACCATCCCATATCTTCAGAAAAAAGGGTAGAAAGATAATGAGAGTCCAAAGTTTAGAAGTCTAAACACGTTACGATACAATAGTAATACAGTAATAAGTCACCATATGCTGTACCTTCTGAATGTCTTCCCTTAAAACAGGTTCCAGATTTTCCAAAGGCGTCTATAGGAAAAAAATGATCTTGCAGATCAAAGGATCATTCCATAGGACCAAATTAAGTTTTCAAACCACATTCACCATCAAAAAAGTTGAAGAGGGTGAACATACCCTTGTTTTATCACGTATGACAAACATCAAAGTGGTTTTACGTGGACTAAATAACCTCATCATGACCTGTTAATCATAAAGATAAATTAGTAAGGCATTTGTGTTTCAAATTTTTCTCGGCACAAAGCAGGCGCACGAGTTACCTGGAATACAGTTTTTA
This sequence comes from Fraxinus sp. D2006-0159, assembly GCA_903798375.1. NCBI lineage: Eukaryota > Viridiplantae > Streptophyta > Magnoliopsida > Lamiales > Oleaceae > Fraxinus > Fraxinus sp. D2006-0159. The sequence goes on from CAIGRQ010038219.1 coordinate 19,990, forward strand.
AGAGTGGCTTATTTGCAGCCTGCTCACGACCAATGTCATGACACCACCTGAATTGTGTTGGTTTTATTCAAATAAACTCTATAAGAACCCCATACAACTTCATTATATTGTAATAGATATAAACATAATTTTTGAACCAACACAACAATCTTACATATTTATCAACACTATATCAGAAACAGCAAGGCCGAAAAGAGAACTCTGCTTTTCAAATGCAGTGTCATCCTGTAATACAGCAAAAAATCATAATAGAAAAGAAAGGTCAACTAACTCCAAATTTGTCCATTTCTCCACCTTTTTGGAAATAACATAAAAAAAAATATCAAAAAATGAGAGATAATTTAAGTGCCAATAAGCTACTCTAGCATGCATGCAGTAAATATGAACTCATAGATACTATTGTAACGTAACAGAACTTCCATTTGATCCAACAATCATAACATCACAGTATTTCATACTATAACAATGGTTATACGAGGCTAAAGATTTGATCATCCATATCATTTAATATATTCCAGAAAATATACCTTCTGCCTCTTGGGGATCTATTCAGCTAGAAAATAAGATTAGCTGTCAAAATATGGACAGAAAGATTTTGATTGATCGATAGTTAACTTACATAGCCTAAAGCAGAGTAAAGATGCATGTTCAGGAACCATTTAATTATTTGGTACACAATCTACGGGCAGAATTTATGCAGGCTAAGCGATATAATGACACGAAATTGCAAAAGAATATAAAATAATAAACGAATCATTAAATCCGCAACTCGTCATGAAAATACGAAGTTTTAAAGCATAAGTGCTCCATCGGTACCTCTCCTCGTTCTCTTCCATCAGTGCCCTCTAAATCCATTACAAGAGTGCAAGGTTCAACACCAACACACCTTGCCATCCATATACCTTTTGTGGTTTGAGACCTGAGGAAATTTGAGTCAGTTGGCTTCAATTTAATAACAAGCAAAAAAGAAGTAACATCAGAGTTTAGGAAGTACGTGCCTCCCCTTAAAAGCATCCATCTCCTTGAAATTAGTATGAAACAGGTGATTTAACAATGTACTCTTCCCTGTCAAAATAGAAAAAGAAATTTAAAAGCGGGCATAGCAGCATTGACAAGTTAAGGAACAGGAATCTTTGGGTTGCTAAGATATCAAAATTAAATGCCCCAAAGAAGTGGATATTAGAAGAAAAAGGAGGACTGAAGTAAATGGTTTTTAAGTTTTAAAATATATGTTAATCGAGCCTCACAAAGTCCAGTAAATGCCAAAGGGATAAAACAACAAAAGAGTATATTTACAGCTCAAAATTCATACCACTGCTTTGAGGGCCCATGATGGAGACAACGGCATAAGAAAGTCCACACTCAGCAAGTTTAACTTCCTTCATGAAACTATCCATTCCATCAACATTGAAATTACCATCTCCATCTATTAGGTGAGTTGAACAACATCCGTCGCTTTTATCTGAATGGACAAATACAGAAATTGCATTAGCAGTACGATAAACACAGCTTGGATTGAACTATTAACTTCAGAAACAAATCGTGTGCAAAAGTATAACACAAACACTCATGGTTAATTAGAAATATATACATCTGTGAGCATTAAAACCAATACATTACCTAATCAATAAATAGATAAACAAAAAAATAATATTTCCAATTATTTTCTGCGACGATATTCAAGACTGTCAAACAAGTGGAAATATTAGCGAAAACGGATTGAAAGGTTTAATGAATTTATAAATTTAAAGAAAAGAAAGCAATTATCCTTAACTGAATCTAGTAATGACAAAAGATCAGTCGAGCCAAATACTTATCCTGTCCACGTTCTCTCCATCACTTCAAAATTCTTTCTTTTGTAAGTAATTCAAGAAATTCTTAATTTAAAAGATCCTTAGTAACCATGCACAAACTCCAACCCGGTTAAAAAGTGTGCAATGTTCATCAATAAACCAGTACTTAGCTATCAAATTAATATCAATCCAATCCTAATTAATCACACAATAAACTCGTAAACACAATATTAATACCAAATTAATCCGAAATCTAACAATGCAACGAGCGCAAACCACGAATTTTTTACCTTTATTTAAACGAGAAACCAATAAGTGAAAAGCAGTTTCAGCACAAAACATGAAACGTACGCATGGTAGAATAATCAAAAAAATAAAATAATAACGATATCGAAATGTAATAATTAATTTCAATCCCGGGATAATGATTGGCAAAAAATTAAAAAAGCGATCATTAAACTCAGTATTCACAATACACATTATCGAATAATATTATAAATAAACATAATGCGAAACGTAAACAAAACAACAACAAAAACGTAGAAAATGGATCAGAAGCGAACCCATTTGCGAGATAAATCAAATGATTCGATCAATGGTTAATCGAGGAGAAGAAATCACCGTAATAAAGATCTCAGATGGTTAATTTCATATATTTAGAATAAAGCTACTCGCATTGGACGGGGTTGGTTGACAAATGAAAAATGACACGTATCATCCCTGAATCTGTTCACGTAGCAGGCTTGCATATTTATACGAAACATGCTTGAGTTATGCTGAACAAACGGGCTACAAGTTAAAAAAATAATAAGACACGTGTCAACACGTGACTTTATAGTTTCGAACAAAAAAAAAAACACCCAAACAGAAGCACGTCACCAATAACCCTGTTAACCCTGTTCATGAGCACAAAGGCGGTCCTGAAGTGTTCGAGTTGGGCGATCGCACAAGACCACATTGTAGAAGAACAAAAAAAAATTGTTATAGATTTTTGTATATGTATAATTATTGGTGCCGATTGTCCACTTGTTAATTCTTATTTTGTGAT
>CAIGRQ010038228.1:0-15998 GCA_903798375.1 Fraxinus sp. D2006-0159
AAAATGAATAGGTAGGGATGTTATTTACCAAAAAATCAAACGTAGGGATGTTTTCCACAAAACCCGTAATAGGTAGGGACGTTTTGCGCCAATTACCCTTAATTAAATAAGTTCGTCCTACTATCTTGGAATTAGAGTTGGACTCTAATTTTTATATTTAATTAGAATTTGATTTTAATTAAATTCAACCTCCTTAAGTTTTGAAATTAGACTTGGACTATAATTTGATATTTAATTAAATAAATCCGCTCTATAATTGTGGGATTAGAGTTGGACTCTAATTCGGTATTTAATTAAAATTTAATTTTAATTAAATAAAATCCCTAATTAAATTAATTGATTAATTAATTAATGAATTGTTTCGATCCATTTTTTAAAATTAGTTTAGATGACCTTAATTGCTATAAACTTGAAACATATATACATATAATATTAGATATTATATAGAAAAGTATTTAAATGATGAATGTTTTATTAGTGGATGATTATGGACAACATCACGTGGATTTGTTGAAAATTAGTTTTATTTTTGTTATTTTATGGGCCTGCGAGCTCTTGTTTATTTTGGATCTACAAGTCCGTTGTAATTTTATGGACCTCCGTGTCCAATTATTTAGGCCTGCTTACCAACTAGTATATGATACAGGTAGTTGAAGAAACAAGAAGAGGGGGAAGACCATAGAGATAGATCATTGTATAATTCAATGTTATGTCCCCTAAGAAATGATTAGCTAGTCTTTCTTATGGCCCGAGATGAGTAGATAGTAAAGTTCATATTCATTTACATTATTATATGTATGTTTATTTGCATACTAGATGCATAATAGAATATATATAATTATTACTATGAGATCTTTGTACGCAATACCCCTTGTTGTCATTTATGTTTACCTTCTATTATTATAGTGAAAAATCAGAGTCATCAATCGATCTCAACTTGTTGAGTACACTTAAAGTTGGTTTATTAGAGATATGATTGACACTAGAAAATATTAGATATTTTTGAACGATAAGTCTGACTTAACTAAAATTTAGCTTTTGTTTACATGTACTCAATGAGATAAATTTTAGAAACTTGTTAAACTAACACATAAGATGTGTGAAGATAAAGAGAGTTTGGTTGGATAATCTAGAAGTTGTATGGAGATACAATTGATAATAGTATATACCCAAATATTTTATTAAGGTTTGTTGAGTACTCTTAATATTTTAATATAATAAATGAAGTTTCAGCCCACTGGAGTCAAGCATGGATTCCATAAATTTATGTGAGAGGATTATTCTTTTACTTTTTGTCATTTACATTATTGAATCGTGACCATATGTATTTGAGAGACATGTATGTATGTCAACAACCAAACTAATTTTTTATTGGCATCGCAATATAAGAATTGTTCTGAGGCGTGAGAAAATTGGTTATATCCATGAATAGTCCTTTCCAGAGACGCCTATTGATGACTCGACAAAGGAAGATGTGACTGCTATAATAAACACAGTGATAACGATAGTATTGCAACATGTGTGATGCTTTCGACTATATCACCTAAGTTACAAAAACAACATGAGAGTATAAATGCTAACACATGATTTTTCATCTCAAGGTCTTAAATGATGAACAATCAGGTGTGAAAAGATTTGAGATTTCCTAGCAATTATACCCGTGCATAATGGAAGAAAAATTTTTAGTTAGTGCTCGTGTACTGAAGATGTTGACTACATTGAGAAGTTGTCTCAATTGAGTTTAGTGATGAACCATGAACTAAGTATAGAATTAGTTCTGCAATCTGTGTCATAGAGTTATTCATGGCTAATTATAAATTTAACATGAATAGACTTGAATGCGCACTCATTGAGTTGCTGAACATGCTAAAGACTGTTAAACCCAATATCTAAGTTTGTAGTGGACAACTCTTAGTCTCAGATTCCTTTAAGAAAGTCTAAAGGATGCTTTAGAAAAGCAACCAAGATGTCTAAGATAGTCCAAGTGAATAAGGACAATACCAAATCAAATACCAAATCTAATGATCCTTATTATCATTTTGGAATGATAGGTAATTGGAAAAAAAAACTGCAAAACTTATGTCTACTACATTAATTTACTAGATGTAGATCTCATATTTGTATAAATATACAAAAACTATTAGATATAGTGAAATTACTAACAAGCCATGTAAACCTTCCAAAATCGTTTCGGGGTCATGCAGTGATTGTCACGTGTTAAGCACTAAATCATGTCCCATATAAGTCGGTTGACAAAATTTCATACGAGTTATGGAAATGGATAATGTCCAACTTGTCTTATGTAAAAGTTTGGGATTGTGATGCTTATGTGAAGTGCGCTTAATTGGATAAGATTGAGACTAATCCATATTTGTGGGATATCCAAAAGAGATTTAGATATCAATTCTATAATCCCGCTGAGAAGAAGGTGTTCATCTCAAGATATGTCATATTCCTATAGAAATAGTTCATTCTAGGAGAGGATAGTTGGAGCAAATTAGAACTTGAAAACGTTCATGAATCCACAGATATTGTTGACCAATTAGATAAACTTGAATCTGATCCCACATCTACTGAGTGATAAACTCTTGATCAGGATATAGAGACTCCTGAGGACACCCCGGCTCAGCGTAAATCAAGTAGGACAATTCGACCTCCTAAAGGTATGAGTTCACGATTACTAATCAAGAACTAATAATCAAGAATGATAAACCTACTAGTTACACATAAACAAAGTCAAGTATTGACTCAAGAGATGTCAATAGGCAATGAAATCCGATATGAACTCGATGTATGTAAACAAAGTTCAGACATTGATCGACCGCCCTGATGGGATAAAACCCAGATGTTGTAAGTGGGTCTACAAGGTGGATAGAAATGTTCATATATACAAAGCAAGGCTAGTAGCAAAATGTTATAAACAACGACAATGTGTTGACTTTGATGAAACTTTTTTGCTTGTAGTTATGTTGAAGTCCATTCAAATTTTGCTTGCAATAGTTGCATATCACGATTATGAGATATGACAAATGGATGTCAAAACTGCTTTCCTTAGCAGAAACTTTCAAGAGGAAGCGTATATGATGCAACCCGAAGGTTTTGAATCCAAAGAAGCCAACAATTTATGCAAGCTCGATCGATCAATTTATGGATTAAAGCAAGCCTCTAGAAGTTGGAATCTTCGCTTTGATGAGGCAATTAAACGGATTGATTTTATCAAAAATGAAGGCGAACTGTGTGTTTACAAGAAAATAGTGGAAATATTGTCGTATTTCTAATATTTTATGTATAAGACATATTATTAATAGGAAATGACATCTCTATGTTTTAATTGTTGAAATTATGGCTGTCAATTAATTCTTCCATGATAGATATGGGATAAGCTAGTTGATCTATAGAGATAGATCTAGAAGATCGCTTAACTCATCGTAATCTATATAGATAAAATATTGAGAAGATTTTATATGGAGAAAATGAACTGGGAGCTCATGGATACAGTGATACTAACTTCTAGTCAGAGACTAGAATGATAGCATATCTTAATCAAGATATTGGTTTACACTTAAGCGTTGTGTTAAAAAGGTTACAAATAAGAAATAATCGTTGATTCAATAACAAAAGCTTTATAAACCATTGCTTTAGAAGTAAAAAAGATTGTGGTCTGGATCAGGAGTTTCATTAATGAATTTAGAATAGTTCCTAACCTTGTTGAGCATGTGATAAAAATTGAGTCATCGTACAAGCGAATGAACTAAGGTCTCATAGATGATTCAAGCATGTGTTAAGGCGGTATCATCTTATCAGAGAGATAATACAAAAAAATGACGTAAGGAAAGAACGAATTCTCACAAATTATTAAATTGTAGATCCATTTACAGATGATTGTCGTAGCATAACATGATCGTCATGTAAACTCTTATGATATTAGATAATAAGTAATTTGATCTAGTGCATGTGTGAGCTAGTAAGTGTTATGCGTTAGATCTAATCAACTTTGGATATAAAAACTTCTAATATATAATTAATGCATGTTTATGACAAGATCTATTATTTAATTGAATTAACGTTATAATAAATTAAATAATAGAATTCGTAGATTTAAATCTTAGTAATTTGTTAATCACAATGAGTTGTAATCGCAAGATACGAATTAAATATGATTGCATTTTAAATCATTCGTGCTCATAAGTAAGAACGAGATACGTATATCGTTATTACGAATAGAACAAAACAATACAACTATCAATAAAATATAGCAAATAATTATCAAAAATAAAAATATTTAGATAAACCGATATAAAAATTTAGCCTTAATTCGAGAATATGATTCAATGACAGTTGTTTAATACTTCATCGGATTTGAGAGTTTTTCATTCACAGTTGTGACGACTGATAGATATTTGTGCATAATTTAATTAATTAACTGGGATGGATAATTATCTTTATAGTCATCGAGTTTAATTGGGTTATGTCAAATATGGATGTATCGTTTTAAATGGGATGTGTTTAGTTTTAATTTGGTTGCATATAATTTAAATTAATTTATTTTCATTTTTAAAAACGATATGACTGTTTGAAACGATTTGTAAATATTGAAATATAAATCAAATCACTTCAAAACGGTTTAGTTCGGGTCAAAATCAAAATCCTGATGAATTCACGTGGACTTAAATCAATGATTTCAAAAAAGCAATTTCAGTTCGATTTTACGATTGACGATCTCATTGTTCAGTCCTAGTGGCAATGGTACTCATCCAAACATGAATTGCCCCAAGATGCATCAATACCAAATTTATCCCAAGGAATAAGGTAGGAAGAGTACTACTCAAAACGGGGGGTGAATTAAAATTGTCGACTCGTCAAATTGAATCGAAACGGGAGTTTTAAACTTACTGCTTCGAAAATTGTTTGGTTTAGGTTTGAACATTTCAAAAATCAAACAGTATAAAAAGGTCCATTTTAAGTTTTGATAGTCAAAAAACACTTGAAATCAAATTGAACCCAATATACTATATATTTGTTTGAGTTATAATTCAAACAAATTTAATTGTTAGTACGCTTCTATTGTCGTTTTAGGGAAACAATGATTTATATTATCCATTTGAAATAATAAATTTATGAGCTTAATTTTTGTTATTTTTTTCATTTTATGCCTAGACCTCGCTTAAGTTCGTCTAGACTCGTAAAATTTAAAACTTGATTTCTACGCCTAGTCACACTTTACATTTTTTAGAACAATGCTATAATATATTGAGTGCGATTTTCTTGTGACAATGAAACAATTACAGAGGTTTTCAGTTTGCGCCGAATGAGTTGCTTCTTCATGATATTCTAGAGGATCTTAGGGAGGTCAGCAATGGTTCTTGTTGCTTTGTTCCTTGGAAGGGAAATTAGGTAGCCGATGAGCTGAAATCTTATACTTTAGTGAATAATGTCTTTTTGTTTGGGATAGATAGCTTGCCACTGTTTATTAGTCATGCTATTTTAATCTATATCAATTAATGCTATTGCAATTGTTTTAGGGAATTCCTATTAATTTCATTCACTCTTTTCGAATATCTATATCCCCATCCAAATCCATCCTCATTAAATTCTTTTTTTAAAAATATTAAAAAGCATTATATTCAACCACATGAAATTCCAACGTTATCCTTATTAAATCTATTCAACCCTTTCGGGGGTAGCCGAGTTAGTGGAGCAGGTAGACGTGGAGACCAAATGTCACGAGTTCGAATCCCCTATCAATACTTCCTTGGTCGAGCCCGTCACACCGGACTTGCTTAATGCAGTTTATCTCTCATGTGTGGTTTGCAAACTACTGCACATGGAGCGAAATTTACTCAGTGCGCACTCACGAGTAGCGGCTACGAGTTCCTACATCAATAATAATAAAAAAAATCTACTCATTTAAATTATAAATTCATTCACTTAAATTAGGTGATTTGTGCTCCCATGAGAAGGATTTGTTTTTCCGACCTATAATCCTATTTTGAATCATCTGGATAGTGCTATCCAAGTAAGTGACTCGAATCGATTGATTTTTTATTAATTGAAATCTTGTTGGGTTCTTTATCATTTGGACTGTGTAACTTGGCCATCTTGTTGGAGCCATAAACAGGCTTTTATCTTAGTGGATGAATTTTGAATGATAGATTTTGTTTAGTTTTATTTTTGTATATTTAAGTAATTTTACACAAAATTAAAAATGTGATTTTTTTTTAAATAATTGATAAATATATAAAAATGATAGATGAAAATCATGACTCTCGTATTTTATTTTATATATAAAAAGGAAAAGCTTTGGGAAGAATACCAAATCATTCTCTCATTTAATAAAATAAATTAAAAAAGCTAACCCTCTCCCTCCCCTATACATGTCTCTATATAATAACAAACCCTAATCACATTTCTTAATCCAACGGCCAAGCGCATTCTCCTTATTCATGTGGGCGGTTCAGATTACGCTACCAGAATCAGGGATTCTCATAAACTCCTATATAGAACACGCATATACATACATCTCTCTCTCTCTCTCTCTCTCTCTCTCTACATTGACATTTTGTAACTAACGTATACTCTGTGGCAATGATCTCTACGTCTCTGCACGTTTTGTATCATTTGTTTTTTTTCTGATTTTTAACAGTTCATCTGATCTCTTGTTTGAATGAGAAAAAGAATGTGATTAGTTTTTTTTTTTTTTTCCCTTCAATTTTCTCGGGATTGCAGAAGTTGAAGATTGGATCAAGAGCTCACGTACTCGAACCCTAGGTCTCCACTTTCTCCGATAAACCGAAGGTTAATTCATCCGTTTTCAACTTTTCTTCGATTCTTCGACAAAAAAACATCAATTCTTCGTTTTCATCTTTTCTTCTCCGGTTGTTTTGTTTGGGGAGGATAAAAGTATTACAGATTTGAAATCGGATTTTCAAGAATAATCAATCCAAGGTAAGAATTTTATAAATCTTTCTTTCTTGTTTGTTTTGAATATTTAGAGATTTGATTTGGTTAAAGATAAGAAAAGATCTTGACATTTGGAATCATCTAACCGAAAAGAGTTATCTTGTTGACCTTTTCTTCTGGTTCAAGGATTTTGTTTCAAAGTTTAAATTGTTTCGGATCTAGAAAATTCTTCACTGCACTAAAAGCTTTCCAAGTTGATCCAGTTCTATAGAAGGTAATTTAATGGATTCCACTTCTTTATTTCATGGATCCTCGTTTCAGTAAACAATTATTTAATCTTTGATTGAGATTCTATTTTGATATTTCAACTATGAACTGATTGACTTTCCATCGGGAATTCTTTGAATCTGTAAATGAAACTTTGCTGAATTTAATATATTCTTTGATTATATACACATTTAATTTTTATTATTAAATCTAAGTTACACAGATATAGATGTGCAAGTGTATATATACAAACTGTTTTCATCGAATCTAGTCTTCCCTTGAGATTTAATAGGCTTTTTTAAAGTTCATGTTCATTAATGTTTTTTATTTTTATGATTAATGATATTCTTATTAGAAGTAAAGAAGAGGAAAATGTCTTCAACAACCTCTCCATGTGCAGCGTGCAAATTTCTCCGACGAAAGTGCACGCCAGAGTGTGTGTTTGCGCCTTATTTTCCGCCGGACAACCCCCAGAAATTTGCTAATGTTCATAAAGTTTTCGGGGCGAGTAACGTGGCAAAACTCCTCAACGAACTCAACGCAAGTCAACGAGAGGATGCCGTTAATTCGCTGGCATATGAGGCCGAATACCGGCTTCGTGATCCTGTATATGGCTGTGTTGGCCTAATATCTATCCTTCAGCACAAGCTGAGGCAAGTCCATGTTGAATTGGCTACTGCAAAGAAAGAATTGGCTACTTACATTGGGCCTGCAGCCATGCTTCCTATGCTGAATCAACAAGGTTTCATGCAGCAGCAGAATCCGAATTATGGGGCTTCGGCTTTTCAGGCGATGCCGTACAATATGCAGCCGATGATGGCAATGCCGTCCAGAGTGTCACACGGGACGCCACTTATTATTCGGGAACCCCAGCAGCAGGTTCTTGATGCACAGCAATTGGCTGCGGTGGCTGCTGCCGGGGAGCAGGAGATATTGAGGACTTATGAACAGCACCAACACCAGCAACATGATGATTTAGTGAGATATAATGTTGGGTTCGATAACGCCGGAGGGCCTGTGACTGCCACCGGATTTACTCAAATCCCAGATGAAGATGCTATGCCGCCGCCGCCTTTGGCTTTGGGTTCTTATGACAACAACCCTCTCCACCACATCCAGCAGGAGGTACAGGACCACTCACATTCTCACCAGCTTCAGCTTCAGCCACATGAGTATTTCTTTCAGCAACAGCCGCAAGAGAATGCTTCTCCTCATCGTCTACAGAAGCTAATTCAGCTGCAGCCTGAGGAACCACAGGCATCGCACTCGCAGCCACAGCAGCAGCAAAAAGCCAAAAGCGAAGAGGGCAGGAGCGTTAATCGTTAGTGTTAAAATGAATATCTTGTCAAAAATAACTTCCCTTTGTGCTTTATTCTTTCTACAAATATTTAATCCAGGTAAACTCTTCCTCCACCTTTCTATTCTTCAGTTTATTTTCTTTTTTTTTTAATTTTTTTTATTATTTTTTATTTTATCATAATAGTGAATCGAATGAAAAATTGGAAACAAACAAATAAACACTCAAATTTCTAGTAATTCATCTTTATTTGAGAGTTATATTTATTTGCCGTTTCAAGAGACGACACACCTTTGGCTTTGGGTTCTTATGACAGCAACCCTCTCCACCACATCCAGCAGGAGGCACAGGACCACTCACATTCTCACCAGCTTCAGCTTCAGCCACATGAGTATTTCTTTCAGCAACAGCCGCAAGAGAATGCTTCTCCTCATCGTCTACAGCAGCTAATTCAGCTGCAGCCTGAGGAACCACAGGCATCGCACTCGCAGCCACAGCAGCAGCAAAAAGCCAAAAGCGAAGAGGGCAGGAGCGTTAATCCTTAGTGTTAAAATGAATATCTTGTCAAAAATAACTTCCCTTTGTGCTTTATTCTTTCTACAAATATTTAATCCAGGTAAACTCTTCCTCCACCTTTCTATTCTTCAGTTGATTTTCTTTTTCTTTTTTTCTTTTTTTTTTTAATTTCTATTTTATCATAATAGTGAATCGAATGAAAAATTGGAAACAAACAAATAAACACTCAAATTTCTAGTAATTCATCTTTATTTGAGAGTTATATTTATTTGCCGTTTCAAGAGACGACACGAGACTTTTTCTCACTTTCTCTTGTACAAAAAGCGCCAATTAAGTAAATCGTTTATAAGGTAAGGTAATATGTACTAAGACTGTGTTTGACAATATTTAGGAAAAACAATATTTTGAATAATGATATTTTTGAAAAATGTGTGGTGAAAAAACAAGGAAAAATTATGAATATACATACAGAATATTACTCTATGAACGTGATTAAAAATAAATATTTAAAAAAAAATTAAATAATGGTTATTAAATAGGGACTAAATACTCAGAATATCCTTATAATAAATTTTTTGCTCCACATAGCCCCATGACTTAGTAAACTTGGGGGTTTTTGTTTTGTGCCGGAGTGGTGATGGATCGGCATTCTTTCTTGGAAGGTTTGGTACTCATTTTTATTTTTATTTTTTTTTGGCATGGTGCAAGTATGGAATGTTTTTAGGAACTTTAATCTTCTGTGCCCATCTTGTCACGCTTAAATATATGTAATACTCTCTCCATCCCATTTATATAGACTGATTTTTCTTATTTTCTTATTCCAAAAATATACTCTTGTTTTTTTATTTAGAATATTTTGTTTCGTTTATTTACTAATATACTCTTATTTTTTTACTACTTCCAACAATAATTTACTATTAATTGTTGATAATTAAATAAGGATAAATTAGGAAAGTTTTTGACTAAAAATATTTTTTCAATAACATTAAATAAGATTTATTAATCCTTGTGAAAGACAAAATGAGTCTATATGAATGAGACTGATTGAGTATTTAATTAACCCTAGGTGCCTTTTGGCATTTCATTTTAAAGGCTACAAATTTGAGAAAGATTTAGGTAATATTTTTCACTGCAGAAGTGCAAAATGTGGATTTTGATAATAAATCCCTAGTGCATTATCCAGGAATTGTTTGACAAAGATTTTGATATAAAAAAAAAATGATGAAATATGTAATTGAAAAGTTTATAAATATTTTGGATATCATGAACGTTATATTTAAAATTAAATATTGATTGACTTTTAAATTTTTATCAACTTATTAATCTATTTCAAACAAGCACTGAGTAAAATAATTTAGTTTTAAGTGTTATGTTCACACATTTTCATGATTAAAAAAATAAAATAGCGATATCACATGAATCCTCTTAAAGAAACATTTATATGTAAGAATACTAGGTCGATATAGAATTTGTTCGATGTAGATTTCTTGAAGATTGATTTTTTTGGAGAACGTGTAGTTAAAAAATAAAGAAATGTGGATCGACGTGTAAAATTATTTTATTGTTGAAATGAGTTCAGAAAAAAAAAAAAAAAAAAACGACCGTTGAAGATGAGGACAACCAGCGCGGATGCAACAATTCCTCCGTCGTTGCTCAGCTCCTCTGGCAGCACGTTCAAAACATGATTTTGTTGCTTGAACATTTTGTCAATGGACAATGTGTGCTGAAAGCATTCTAATGTTGTTTTTCACATATTCCAGTTAGTAGACATTCTTTGCTGGTGCAAATGGAATCAAATAATCTTGCTGCTGAATTTTTGTTTTGGATGTCATGTAAAATCACTATAATTTGCGAAAGATACCTTGTATTTTAATCAAACCGACACGTTTTCTTAACTGACCTTAGTGTTTTCTTGCAGCAAATTTAATGGAGTGTCCATAGGGACACGTTTGGTATAAGTATTGAAGATAAGTAGACAAATTGATCGCTTTTCTTTTCGTCTTTTGGAGTTTCTTGGAAGGTATATTTTGAATATCGGAGCAATGTGTTGATTTCAATTGAAGTGTCCATAGGGACGTGTTTGGTATAAGTATTGAAGATGACTTAACATTACTTCTTGAAATAATAAGCATAGCATAATATATTTATGCCTCGATTATGGGCATGTTTGGCTATACTAAAAAGTTAAAATCCAATTTTTTAGCTATTTTTCGTGGCACCATGTCGAAACATGCTGGTAGGAAATAGAAACTAATGTACATTCTGTCATTTTTTTTAGTTATTTATTTAGTTATTAATTGATTACTTAGTTTTACCTTGTTGATATGTTACAGCATAGCAGCTCGAGAACCCAAGGAAAAAAAAAAANTTATGGGCATGTTTGGCTATACTTAAAAAGTTAAAATCCAATTTTTAGCTATTTTTCTTGGCACCATGTCGAAACATGCCGCTAGGAAATAGAAACTAATGTATACTATCAGTTTCTACATTCTATCATTTCTTTAGTTATTTATTTACTTATTAATTGATTACTTAGTTTTACCTTGTTGATATGTTACAGCATAGCAGCTCGAGAACCCGACACAAAAAAAAAATAAAAATAAAAAGCAAGCTCAAGTCAAGAGCTAGTTCACTATAATTTATTTGGATGCTTTACGTTATTCTCTTCAGCTGTCACATTATTGAAAGTAAAGTCGATATAGAAAGCAATTTTTATTGTAGTTATTGATACAATTTTGATAGAGCGGTTAGGACAGAGAAATAGATTAAAATTAATATAATTTAATACTCCATTCGTCCCATTTATATATGTTTGTTTCGTTTTTCACACAAGATTAAGAAATTTAATGTTATTGAAAAAGTAATTTTTGTTAAAAACTTTCTTACTTTACCCTGATTTAATTATCAATAACTAGTAGTAAATTATTGTTAATAAACAAACAAAACAAAACATTCTTAATAAAGAAACATGACTATATAATTGGGACAAGAAAATAAGGAAAATAAACCTATATAAATGAGACGGATGGAGTATAAAAATAATTGATTTCATCCTATATTTGAGTAAATAAAACTAATAAAAAATAAAATTGAATTTTTTTTTTCCAAATGATATTATTAATTGATTACTTAGTTTTACCTTGTTGATATGTTACAGCATAGCAGCTCGAGAACCCAAGGAAAAAAAAAAAAGAAAAAAAGAAAAAAAGCTCAAGTCAAGAGCTAGTTCACTATAATTTATTTGGATGCTTTACGTTATTCTCTTCAGCTGTCACATTATTGAAAGTAAAGTCGATATAGAAAGCAATTTTATGGTAGTTATTGATACAATTTTGATAGAAGCTGTTAGGAGAGAGAAATATATTAAAATTAATATAATTTAATACTCCATCCATCTCATTTATATATGCTTGTTTCGTTTTTCACAAAGATTAAGAAATTTTATTTAATATTATTCGAAAAGTAATTTTTGTTAAAAACTTTCTTACTTTACCCGATTTAATTATCAATAACTAGTAGTAAATTATTGTTAATAAACAAACAAAACAAAACATTCTTAATAAAGAAACAAGACTATATAATTAGGATAAGAAAATAAGGAAATTAAACCTATATAAATGGGACGAATGAAGTATAAAAATAATTGATTTCATCCTATATTTGAGTAAATAAAACTAATAAAAAATAAAATTTTTAAAAAAAAAAGGTTTACTATTAAATATCTGATCATAATTAATTATAAGATATTGCATTAAGTGGCATTAATTGTCAAAGAATAATTTAATCGATAAATTGATTTGAATGGTTGACCATGGTTTTCATAAATCACCTGATAATTGATAAAAATTTCTTTAATATTTGATTATTATTTCCAAATAAAAATTCACGCAATCCCTTTGATGGCCATGTGCATGGAGTATTTATGCATAAACTACATACTTGGAATTCCCATTGAAAGTTAATTTTAAGAAAAAATGGTTGACTTTGACAGTCATAAGCATGCGACTCTCACTTTGTTGGAAGTAGACACTTATTCTGGTTGAAAAACCTTAAATTTGGTTCAAGTTTGATAAAAGATTAAAATTTTAATTTTAATTTAAATCGAAATAAATAATTAATTTTAATCACTTATTTCATGAGGTCAACAATTTTTTAACCACACATTATATCAAATTTTATGAAAATCTACTAAAAATCTGATTTTAATTCCATCAGAGATTAATCTTGTAAATTCAGAAATTCTAGACAGTAGTCATGGGGTGACTCAACTAATTTAAGAACTTTATAAAAATTCTCTTAATGGATTGTTTCAAGAACAATATTTTTCCCTCAAGCTAATACAGATTTATTTCTACCAAAATGCTTAGTCATTTCATTAAAAAGAAAAAAAAAAAGGTAATAGAAGTTCACCTAAAAAAAGATCTACTCTTAACAAATTTTATCGATTGAAATACAATCTCAAAAACCTTAAAACATATCATTCGATAGAGATTGAGGGTGTGTTTGAAATCTTTTTTTTTTTTTTTTATTAAGAATGTATTTTGTAATAGTGATTTTTTGAAAAAATGTGTGGTTGAAAAGTAATGAACAGTTTTGGGTTTACGTATTATGAAAATTTGTGGTTGAAAATGAGTTTTGAGAAAAATAATTTTTTGAAAAAGGGATCAAACGGGCCAATTACTTCAATTATAGAAAAATAGGCAAAAATCAAATCGAAACTAAAACAAAGATGTAAAATTTACAATGCTTAAAGAGTTAATTTAAAGCTCATCACACTTCACCAACATTTAACATATTTCGATTTCACAAATTTGTATGAAATTATGTTGGGCTTTATATAAATTTGGTTTCTTAGCCTTGTGATTTATAAAATTGGTTGATAGCTCTTGTTTGGGAAAACTTTTTTTCTTCAGATTTTTAGCTATTCAAACTTCATTTTTAATCATAAATTTTATCGGACCGACAATTTATTATATACTTTTAAGTTTTAACCATATATTTCATGGAATCCACTAATTTATAGTTTTAGAAAATCTTATCAAACATGGCCTTATACTCGACTCACTTTGGTTATTATGTCCAGCTAGACTTGTTTGGGATTGCCTTTAGAGCTTCAACTTTGGATTGTTGAACAATCAAAGGTGCTATAGGTATTTGGTAAATTTGGTAAATCTTGATTATGAAAGAATCTATACCATGTGACAGCAAACTTGCGAATTAGTAAAAGAGTTGGTACCGCAGTTTTATACATTTTGAGATTAAGCTTGTTTGGTATTGATTTAAATTAGATTTTTAATTTAAGTCCAAGTCAAATAATCAATATTAAACATATTATATGGGTTCCATAACTTTTTAACCACACTTTTAATATTAGAAATTTAATTTTAATACTTATGAAACATGGACTTAATAAGTATTTTTTATATAACTTATTGTTAAAAAAGGAAAAAATCAATTTTATAATAATACTAATACAAATGGCATCACTATAATCAATATCCATATTATACAAAAACACTAGTAAATCACTTTTGTTTATCAAATGTTCAAATTCTGACTTTGAAATTGTTGGAAAAATTGGTTTTTATTAGTTGGTTTGACCAATTTTTGATCAATTATTTTTGTGGCTCTCGTTATTTGGACAAAATATTTCTTTGACCATATGTGTTCTACTCTAAGAGTAGATTAATGTAGTATATTTATTTTCTCAAAACCAATTTAGTGAATGAGAAATTAAGACTAAAAGATAACCAATTGAAGTTGAAATAAATTTGAATAAAAATTTGTAGAAAATTGAAAAAGTGTCAATCCAACATAGGAAAGTTACAAAAATATTAATCAATTTATATTGCTCAAATTTGGGGAGTTTGAGCCCCAATAAGTAAAAATAGTCTATGAAGTGGAGAAAACGTACATGCTAGTAGGTTGGGCCAAAGTCNTAGAAAATTGAAAAAGTGTCAATCCAACATAGGAAAGTTACAAAAATATTAACCAATTTATATTGCTCAAATTTGGGGAGTTTGAGCCCCAATAAGTAAAAATAGTCTATGAAGTGGAGAAAACGTACATGCTAGTAGGTTGGGCCAAAGTCCACACGCGCGTGCCGCCGTCCGTCCGTCCGACCGACCAAGCTGATATATACTTTTTGGTAAAATAATATTTGATTTATATTATTTTATTATCATTTAAAATTATAATATATTTGATTTATATTATTTTTTCCCTGATTTTTCTGTGCCTAACACGTAGATTCTTCCAGAAGGGCTGTTGACGGTTCATATCCAAATGGTTTGTCCGTTGAAGATATGATTTTTAGGGTGTCTTGTCTTTTGAATACAACCTTTCAACTTCTGTAAATATGTCCATACACCTTCGATTTTCATTCACTCCAAAAATCAATTCTGATTTTATTCTTCTTCCGAAATTTTCCTCCGTCCCTGCATTATTCATATTTTACAATCCAACCTCGCAAAATTATTTTCTTACATTTTAGTCCTCCCGTTTTTAGAGAGATAAAAAACATGAGTAGATTCGCTGGGTCTTGTAATGTATAGTGCTACTATTACAAGTCGAGTTCGTTGTATCCTCTGAAACGAGTGCCGGAATACCGTCAGCACCGGTGCGGGATATTATCGTTTTAAGGAGAAAGAGTCGAACTCTTGTCTCGACCATTTTATAGCATTCATTTTTCACGATGTTATTGTGTCCAAATTAATTCACGGTGATATCATTACTTGCCAACTTCGAACAGAAATATATAACAATTTTAGAAAAATCAATTTACGAAACACTTAAAAGATTATTTCCACAATTTTTTTTTTCTTTTCAATACAATTAAACTAATTCTCTTATAATTACATCAATATCAAACCAGGACTTAACAATTATGATTTTCACCGTTTTGTATACGATAGACAAGTTCTTTTATTTTTGGATAAGATTTCGATATGTATCAATAGGTCTTAATTTTTTTTCCAAGATTTTCTTAATAAAACTTCTTTTTTATTTCCGCCAAAAG
>CAIGRQ010038261.1:0-10125 GCA_903798375.1 Fraxinus sp. D2006-0159
ATAATTGTTGATAGATTGTCCCAATTCCCAACCTGACCAACCCAACCCAACCCGACCGATATTTGGTTGGGATGGATTGGGTTGGGTTGGGTTTCAATCTTTACATGGGTTGGGTTGGGTTGAATTTATGCCAAACTGACCATATTTGATTGGGTATGAATTGGGAGAAAAATCGACCCAACCCACTCCCACCCCTAGCTAAAACGGAGATGAGTTATTATTTCAATAATAAGGCATGAACTACTTTTAAAATAATAACAGTTGAAGAGATGGAAAGGATAATGAGATGAGAAGAAAAATAAAAAGCGATGAAATTCAAACGTGTTTCATTCACAATAGTAACATATAACCTTATTTTTTAAAATTTATTTTCAACCACGCATACTAACACATATTCTTAAAAAAAAAAAATTAAAAAATCATTGTTACAAAATTTATTTCTCCTAAAAATGGAACTCAACAAACTCTTAGCCCATGTTTGATAAGGATTAAAATCCAAATTTTAATCTAACTTGTTGAGGTCGATTTTCCAGGGTGAAAAAGCAGTTGTTTGGGTTTCATTATAAATTGTACAAATAATAATGCGATAAAAGAGAGTAATAATTAAGTAATTGTCGTGAATCTTACGAAAAAATTGTAATAAAGATAAAGTTTAACTACTAAATTTCACTCCTCCTATTATTTATGACTTACAAGAAATTTTTTTTTTTACCTTCCCACTCTCTATTCCTATATACAAGAATAATGTTATCTAACCTCAATATTGTTATAACATCAGTTTATGTGACGTAAAATAATAAACTCAACAAAATATATAGAATTAAGTGATTTATTTAATTATATCTCTTATTTAATGTTACATTTGTGCCGTCTAGACTGTTAATTTAATATCAGTAGTGCTAAATAATACTAATCTATATGTAAATCGAGTGTTCATATAAAATTAGTAATAATTTTTATGAGAAATAGTGTTAGGTTAAGCCTCACAAAATGTGTAAATAGTAAATTAAAAGTAACTGTGAATGTATGGTTGAAATTAATATTTGATTTAATTGTATATATAAATAATTTATTAGTAATAACTTTTAATGTTTGACCAACATTAGCTCAATGTATCAAACAACAATTAAAATTAAACTTGAAAATTGTAATCACAAATTCCAACTTTTACCGCTTATTATTCACACATTATTCCTTTCAATATAATCTCATTGTAATTAAAAAGAAACCCAAACACATGATAATTCTATATGTTATATAAAGTTATATACATTTAGCCCATATTTGGTTCCATTTCCATAAATTCATTTTTCCCTAATTTGTTGTACAAATGGAATAATTTTGTGTGTAATTTTGATTTCCGATTGTCGTCTATTAAATCAAAATTCCTTTTATTTTTTCAAATTCATTTTCAATTACACATTCACACAATAAAATATTTTCTACATAAATTCATAATTTTTTCCTATTGTTTAATCACATTTTCCAACAAAAATTACTATTCAAAAACTTATTTAAAATAAAACTATTTTTAGAATTTATCTAGATGTACATAAATATGCACACATCCTTTTGCCCAAAATACATTTTATTTTGATGGAAAATGTATGCTTAAAAAATAAATATTTTTTTAAAATTTATATGTAATATTATTTTATTGAAAAATTTGTGGTTAAAAATAATAGACAAAAATCTATTTTAAAAATAATGAGGACCAAACAAAGACTTAGCCCCTGTTTGTCCCACATTTGTTTTTTTCATTCTCATTCTTCTACTCATTTTCAACCACACATTCTTCAATAAAATAATATTTTTCATCACATTAATAATTTTTCCTTCTTTTTCAACCAAGTATTCATCATCACATTACTTCAAAAAAAATGCATTTTCTCACTTTAATATGCACCAAACACACTCTTAGAGATTATTTGATGCAGATTAAAATTGGATTTTTTAGTAATTGTGATAGATGTTTTTGAAATGTGTGGTTGAAAAGTTGTCGGACCCATGAAATATGTGATTAATATTGATTGTTTGACTTTGACTTGGATTAAAATCGGATTTTAATCCGGACCAAACATGGGCTTAATCACGTATTCACAAAAAAATCACTTCTCACAAAAAAATCACTGCCAAACGAGACTTATTATCTCTACACACAGACTGATCACCTATGCCCACCCTACGTCCTTGTCTATAAACATACATGTATCATATTTATTACCTCTGCATTTGATCTCTGATACAGCTCAATCCCCTCCACTCAACGCCATTTCACCTCACCTAATCCTGCCCTTAATTCTCTATATATCTGTATCTATATAGACCCGTGAGAAGCCTTAGAGGTCAAATTTTCATGGCGGAAACTCAGGCAAGGCTTAACGAGAAAACAGTTGATCCCAGAAATGGCTACTGCCCACAAACCAAGATTTACCACAGCCTCCGCTCGCCGGTCCCTTTGCCGCCACCATCCCAACCACTCTCTATTACCTCGTACACACTCTCCCTCCTCCATTCTACCTCCACCTCGGCCGCTCTCTCATCCACCCCTTTCCTCATCGACGCCGCCACTGGCCATCGCCTCACATACACCGCCTTCCTTGAACAAATTCACTCTCTCTCACTCTCCATACATTCACTCTACCCCTCCCTATCCAAAAATGACGTCGTTTTTATTGTAGCCCCGCCTTCCCTGAACATTCCGGTCGTATATTTTTCGCTCCTCTCCCTCGGTGCTACCGTTTCTCCGGCCAATCCGATTTCGTCATCCGCTGAGTTGAATCACCAAATCGAACTCAGTAAACCCGTACTCGCATTTGCAACCTCCTCGACTTCCCATAAACTCCCCTCTCACCTCCCTGTTATCCTCCTCGATTCCCCTCATTTCAACTCTATGCTCTCCGCCGCGCCGGGAATCAAAATGGAACGACGAGAAATTCATCAATCTGACTCGGCCGCCATCCTTTACTCTTCTGGCACCACAGGAAAAGTAAAAGGCGTCGTATTAACCCACCGGAACTTAATAGCAGTGATCGCAGGTTTGTACTACAATAAATCGGCAAGAGACGAGCAAGAAATTAATATTCATCCACTATCGCTTTTCACGCTGCCTTTATTCCACGTATTTGGTTTCTTCATGCTAATAAGGGCGGCATCTATGGGGGAGAGTCTAGTGTTAATGGGGAAATTCGACTTCGTAAAAATGTTGGAGGCTGTGGAAAAGTATAAGGTGACATATATTCCAGTAGCGCCGCCGCTAGTGGTGGCGATGTCGAAGTCGGATTTGGTGACGAAGTATGACTTGAGCTCGCTTCAGACACTGGGCTGCGGTGGTGCGCCGCTGGGAAAGGAGGTTTCCGAGCAATTCAAGGCCAGATTCCCCAATATAGAGATTATTCAGGTCAGTAACAGATCAATGTTGATGATCACGATTTTGTCTGCATTATTACTATATTATTATCGACAAAGTGATAAATGCATGTGATTGAGTTTGTCTTCTTTATGAGTTGAATTCTGAAAAAGCAATTTCTTGAATAAATAAAAAAGATTCATGCTTGGCTAAACTCACAAGTAAGTGAAACTTTTAAATAGCTTTGTACTTTGATTAATGTTAAAAATTATTTAGAGCATGTATGGCTAATCCTGTAAAGTAAAAGTTAACTTTTAAGTTTCCATACACGTTTTGTTAACCTTTTTTCCCCTTAACTTTTAATTTAAAATTTGCTTTGTTAC
This sequence comes from Fraxinus sp. D2006-0159, assembly GCA_903798375.1. NCBI lineage: Eukaryota > Viridiplantae > Streptophyta > Magnoliopsida > Lamiales > Oleaceae > Fraxinus > Fraxinus sp. D2006-0159. Next base: position 3,733 of record CAIGRQ010038261.1, read on the forward strand.
TTAACCAGACATTCATCTGCAAGACAAGAGTTGGTTTATTTAAGGATTCGACTGTTTTACTAATGAATTCATGTTTAAGATTTAGACACTAAAGTTATTAAAAGAAAAATGTGCCACATTAAAAGTTAGTTGGAAACAAAACAAGAAGAAACAATTAATATGAATTTTTGTTCTATATATTTAAAAACACATCTACGTGCGTAAGTATTGAAATGAATGTATCAACGATTCATTTTTCTAATTTTTTTATGCTCATATTATCCATAACATTTACGGACTGTTGCATGAATGGAACACAAGCTAATGGGGTGCAACTTAGCTTGCATTTGGCTGTTTTACTCCAATATGTTGTGCTGCACTTTAACTATAAAAAATGTGCTGTGGAACTACTGAAATTGTGAATAAGTTTTTGAAAAAATTGATTATGGAGGTCCAATCACCAATGATGTAAAAAAATGACTGAAAAGGAAAATACTTGTCTTCTATTGTTTTGTGCATGCGTGTGTATTAATCTTGTTCAAATGTTTCATTATTGTTAAAATTTGATAAACTTGTAATTATGTTTATTGTTTTGTAAACAATTGTAACTTTTATATGATGTTTTTTTTCAAAGTTATGCTTGTTTGTTGTCTTGCTCTCTATCGCACATTTGATGAGTTAATTTTATTTAAAACTCGATAAAATAGCAATTTTTCTTTATTAATCTATTTGGATTTTGTTTGCCATTCTCATATTGGAAAATCATATATGTAATATGTTTGTTAGTTGTTTCATAGCTTTGATTTCCCTAGCTTTTGTGTTGGTGTTTTATGGATTTTCAATAGAGTGTAGACTTCTTATTTACAATATTACATTTAGCCCATGTTTAGTTGAGATTTTTTGAGAATAAATTTTGTCAAAAATGATTTTTTTTTTGGAGAATGTGGTTAAAAAGTAAGGAAAAGTTATGGATCCACGTGCAAATTTATTTTATTGGGAAAAAAGAGTTTTAGAAAATGGGGACCAAACAGGGGTTTAGATCCATCCTACCCTCATGAAAATTTGACCCAAGATCTAGGGGGCGCTTGACTAATATTGTCTAATTAGTTTTTGTGAGTATAATCTTAAATATTGGATAGCATGTCATTCTCGTCATTGAAACTCACCCTTGCTTTCTCATAATTCATACGATGCTGGAAATTTGTGAATGTAGATAAGTAATGAAATTAAGCACAATAAAGTAATGTACCATGTAATAAGGGAGGACGATTCTTCTGTAGGTTAGAAATGTTTATATTCAGTATGTGTTACTAGGTGTTTCTAGTACTTGAAGGGAATGTTTCTATAACTTGGATAACGCTGTAGTTATTTATTGAATTAGGGTTATGGTTTGACTGAGAGTTGCGGATCGGCAACAAGGATGATAGGGCCAGACGAGACTAATAGGCATGGATCTGCTGGCCGCTTAGCTGAAAACACGGAAGCAATGGTAGTCGATCCTGTTAGTGGAGAAGGCATGCCTCCTGGACAGCACGGAGAATTATGGTTACGAGGACCGACAACCATGAAAGGTAATATGTTTATGGACGATCATGTTTGGCTAGCTTAAAAATAAGAAAAACTCACCTTTTGTTTTCAAACATGCTTGGATATGTTACTTTTATCTTTCAGTTAAGATAAGTAACTTATCTATTAAATGTAGAAATGACTTAAGTATCTTGTAATCAAACTGTTTAAGGCTTTAAGCTTTGCCAAGCATGCTCTTGATTGGTCATCTCTCTTGGCAACTATAACAGTTTCGTGTATTTTTATCTGGAAGGGATTGATTTAAAGGAATCAATGAATTAGATTTTAAGCTTGATGAGGTTTGGATGACAAGCAAACTCATCACTATCATTCTATCAATATGCATGTAATATTCCTTTGTCTCTTTTGTTGAGGATCTCCAGTAAAACCAATCAGTTTATTACTAGCCTGGAAGCAGCATCCTGATTGCATCAGAAATTTTGGAACTATAGCCATTTGAAATCATATAATTGATTTATTGTGTGTCATGTGTGGGGAAAAGCTCATGCTGGGATAGCTAGCAACAGGGACCGACATCTAATAATTTATAACAGATCTACAGGAGTCAAGATATTATGTCAAACAGTTTAGTCTCATCTCTCTCTCTCTCCATATAAAATAATCTCAGCTTGAGAATATTAAAAGGGAAAATATAAAAATATAACAATTTTTTATATAATTTCCCAGTGATGAAAAAAACCCAGATGTTGTCAAAATCTAAAGATACATATTTATACAATTTATGTATTTTTCCTGACAACCTAAGAGATTGATAAGAATTGATCTTTCTAAGGCAACTGCCTGGTTTTTCATTTGTCAATAACAATGGCGGGATAATGACAGGTTATGCAGGAGATGATGCAGCAACTGCTGCAACCTTGGACTCCGAAGGCTGGCTAAAGACTGGTGATCTCGGTTACTTTGACTCAGATGGGTTTCTCTTCATTGTTGATAGGTTGAAGGAACTGATAAAATACAAAGCATATCAGGTGATTGAATTTACATGGAAATCTCTCCAATATTGATTTGGTAACTAGCGCAGTATCCAGTTGTTCTTTCATACATTGAAAGCTGTTAACTAGTAAAAATAAAACACTTTGCAGGTTCCCCCGGCTGAGTTGGAACATTTACTTCAATCAATTCCGGAAATCGTTGATGCAGCAGTGATTCCGTATGTATTCTCATACTTAAAGTTTGAATTGCTGGATTGACATTAACAGTGCATGTATGCTAAGCCTAAAGTTTACTTTTGAGTAACTTGCCAAACATGTTTGAGCTTTTCTAGAAGTTCTTTATTTATTTATTTTTGGGATTTTAGTTCAATTTTTTTATGTCTACAAATTTGAGCATGTCTGCTTGATTCATCTTCAGTTCTGCAACAGAGCATATGAATTTGCAGTTTTGAGTATATAGGTCACAATTCAACAGGGACATTACTTTTAGGAGCTGTTTAAATTTGTCAAGAGAGATTGAGATCCCTCAAAAAGTAGAGGCATGTATAAAAGCGAACTTTCTAATTTGCTTCAAAGACTATAATATACTGGGGAGTTCTACACTTGACCTAAAACAGAAGTTTACTATTCAATGCATTGTAAAAACTAGAAGATTTAAAGCATTTGTCCAAGATCGGATACGACTGGAGAGTCAAGTTACTGTAGACTTCAAAATAATGGCAAACCCCATGAACATTCTAATACAGAAGTTCACTTGAATCAACACATTAGGAACTGGAACTTATAAGATATGGCATTCAAATTTGAAGAAACCGTCAAAATCTAGTTTTGACATTTGATTGCAAGTGTAAGTTGTATGTCCTGCAGTCAACAATTGTTTTTATCTAGCTTTGTTCTCTCTTTCTTGGCGTGTGGGGAATTGACAGAGAGGGTGCTGTGGTCAATGAGAACTGAGAAGACTTGTTTTATCTCTATAAATTCCACCCCTCCACATAAATTCCATTCTTGATAACTGATTCCATTTCACTTAGCATGATTATTCAGACCATTTGCAATACCCAAAAATGTCCCTGATATAAGTTATTTTTGTTAGTGCACTTGTTAGTTTGTGTTGTTTTCTTGGTGCACTCTGTATGTGGTTAATGTTTTTAACTCTTTGTTGACAACGTGTGTTTGAGAGCAGATTTCCTGATAATGAAGCAGGGCAGATTCCCATGGCATATGTTGTAAGAAAACCTGGCAGCAGTATCACTGGGACTCAAATAATGAAATTCATTGCAAAACAGGCACGTATATATGTTTGCATGTTTTTAGTTTCTTGTGAACATTTATAAATACCATTATAGCACCAGATGTTTTCTGCTTTCTCTGATCATTTTTGCAATTTCCATAGAACTTCTGTATGTTGAAAATTTGATCTTCTAATCCATGTGGGAATTTCTTTCTTCTATGTATCTAAACCTGGGGGTGTGTTCAACAGCCACCACAAGATCCCAATAATGTCATGTATTTATGAAAGTTTCCATTCTAATAACTTTTAAATTGATATGAAATATTAAACTTTAGAATCATTTAATTTCGAGACAAGGAATGAAATGAATTCTCTATACATTTTAGACAATAATGTCAAAGAGTTTGAGCCTGATTTTTTTATTTTTTTTAGCTCCACGTTTAAAGATGTTAGTTCTCGTGTGTAGTCTGGCAAAGTCATGATATGTAATTGTGGCAACAGTTAAAACTGTAATGAAAAAGAGTAAAACTTCGTCAAATTTTATGTTACATGAATACTAATACAGGATGTAATTGCTTTAGACCTCTTGTTAGATCTAGCAATTAATGAGTGGAATGATTCATGTAGCTGATTCTAAATTACCATGAATAGGATTTAGTTTTATAGTGAGCCCACTTGTTCATAACCTTTTGTTTTCCTCGATGATCTAAACGGGAAGAGGAATACAATCAATTTTCATTAGGAAATTGGTCTTGTGAAAATGCGTCTTTAGCTGATAAAAATAATATATTCTACAAAATGAAGTTTGTTCCTTGAATTTTTTTTTACCGCATTTGATCTTAATGTATTGAAAAATGATAATAATTTGATGCTCGAGGCATGATCATGATTATCGTATTTGTTCTGAAACGAAGAGGTTTGATCCTTAAACTTTGAACGCAGGCAATATTTACAAGAATACCATGTTACGTCTAAACCTTTGTTTGACTTAAGATTTATCCCTGCAGGTCGCTCCTTATAAGAAGATTCGTCGTGTTGCATTTATCGACTCAATTCCGAAGTCTCCAGCAGGGAAGGTGTTGCGAAGGGAGTTGATTAATCACGCTCTTTCTGTTGTTTCATCCAAATTGTGAATCAAATAGGTATTCTTGAAGCTAATCTGATTCACAACACATCTGCTAAATAAAATATTGCTCTTCGTCTTTGATACAGTGCACAAAAAAAACTCTTTTATCTCCTAGGTGAATGGTGACTCCAACAGCATGTCCGGTGGATTAGATTGTATAAATTAGAATCTCGTTCATTTTACCGATACGAGTTTGGATATTTCTACAATTTTGTGGTTAAAGATGTCATTAGTTCTATTTGATGACAGTTTTGGCAATGAACGCTCTAGGAATAAAATGTTCAAATTGAAGGGGCATGGTTCGTGGAAGTGAAGATTTTTTTTTTTTTTTTCCCTGTCCTAATTGCTAGAGATATGTGCATGTCAAAGAAATTTAATTTATAAATTTTGACAAATTTCTCCAAAACTGGAGCTAAAATCAGGCAATTTAAATGCATGAAAAGTCATGGGTATACGATGTCCCCATATGGCCCTTCATTTTTAAAATTCATTTTTTTTATAAACTCAATTTTATTCAAATATTTATGGGATACACGATTTTTATCAGTTTTTCAGCCATATATTTCATCAAGTTTTGTCGAAATTTACTAAAAATATGATTTCCAAATATGCTCGAAGTTTTAAACTAATTATTGTTCCAATTTTGAGAAAAATAAAATAATACTTCAAATTTAATGCGCACAGATAAATGTTTAATGCATTTTTCATTATTTGTTGTAAAAACGAACAGCAATGACGAAATGAGAAATAAAAAAAAAAAAAATCTCAACACACATTTCTTTTTTCAGCCCCGTTTACTGTTATTTATGTTTTCTCTGAAAGATAGAAATGTGTTTCACTTTCATAATAGATAATTTTGTTTTCGACCTCAAATAATCAAATAGTTTGAAATTTCATGTGGTACTAAAAATTTTGTTTTAAAGAAGAAACCGACGGAAGACATGTAAGAAGCACATTTTTAAGAAAAAACATAATATATTTATAATAAATAAGGTTAATCACATTATGCCCTTGTTTGATAGTCACTATTTGAGAAAAACAATATTTTGAATAATGATTTTTAGGAGAATATTAATTAAAAAGCATGAAAAGTTTTGTGATTACGTGCATAATATTTTATCATGTGAAGAATAGTGTTATGTTACTTGTACATAATGAAGTTATATAATGGTTTACATACGATGTATAAAAAAGGGAGTAGGTAAGTTTTATTTATTTTTATTTGATTGAGAAAATTTTGATTCAATTATATCTCACCACATCATGTGTATTTAAATCGTTATATACATGTAGCAGAACTGATGTGTGAATGTATGGTTGAAAATATATAGAAAAAAAGTTCTCAAATAATGGGTGTCGAGTAGGGGCATATATCTCTCTATATTATAAAGTGTGTATGAAACGGTGAGTTAACTATTTTTCTTGTTTTTTAACAGAGTTGTTGTTTTTGCTTAACAGTGTTTGTTTTCCTCTGTTAAGTGTGGAAGAATTCCATTAAGTGTGAAAGAAGAATTCCATTAATCCACATGAGTAGAAGC
>CAIGRQ010038348.1:0-14662 GCA_903798375.1 Fraxinus sp. D2006-0159
TAACCTAATTTTCCTTTCCCATCAATTATCAGTTTGATTGACTGAGCCCATTCGCGAAAATTTTTTCCGTTTAGTTTTTCGATTGTTAATTGAAACGAGGAATTTTCCCCTGCACTTATGGCCGAGGCAATTTCAGACTCGCCATTGAGGGAGTCAGAGGTTGTGAATCTTCTACTGTTGGTGGTGGTTTCTGACATGGTTTTGCTAGGTTAGGAACTCACGGCTCTGATACTACGAAGAGAAAAATAGAATATTTCTTCTTATTGATTTACAACTTAAAACATCAATTTATAATACAATGGGGGGAAGGATAAAAGGAAAGAAATCACTCTACATCCTAAAGGATTACAATATTACATATAAGGAAAATAAATCTCCAATCATTCCTAAATATTGTCCCAATCAATCTCGGGATTTCAACACATAGTTTTCTCTAAGATAATGCTATGGAACTATGTCTAATTTGAACAAAATCAATTTAAGACATTCTGTTTAGAACTCAATATTGCCACATGCACGTCCTGTCAATGGGCCCCGACATAGCTTGTCTTTTAGTAATATTTGGAGTCCCTGTCTGAATATGTTCAAGTGACCCAGATGTCTCAGTTTATGTTCAAGTATTTAAAGGTATCTAGTAGCCAAACCATACAAGTAGAAAGTATATCTTCAGGGGGACGAGTTGTGTGGTTGAATTTTTTGTGTTAATAAACTTGAATTTATTAATTCTAGAAGCTTAACTACTATTGATTGGAGGATAAGGGGTCCACTGACACCAAATAAAATAAAAAAATTAAGAATACAATATAGCTTTTCAGCTTAGGATAATTAAGGATAAACAAGTGCTCTTGAACTCTTATCTACAAAATCCATAAGGATACTAGAAACTTAAATTTTAAGCTTCTTGATATCAATTTTCAAATTATAGCTTTCTTTCTCTCTATCCAAGTTTCCGAAACATAGCAAAGATATTTGTGTTCCACATACAACCCTCTTTCCCTTGCCAAACCCAATGTCTTTTCAAGGAGTAACCCATGCAACCAAATTAAAGCCAGCTTCCCAAGGAAGTCTACACCAGAGCCATGTGACACCTCAATGTATAGCTGAGTATCGATATCTTCTGAATTATTTCTATACTTCAAGTGCCCAAACCATGAAGGGAAGATAGATAAAAGGGACATTCCTTGCAAATCAATTAACAAGTTAATAATAATTAATTTTCACATTTGACTAATTTCTTTTAAATGAATTAACAGTTATAACAATGTTGGAGATAAGATCAGATGATAACAATTTAAATTTTTAGATAAGTAGTTCAACAACAAAGATCTTGAGGTCAAATCTCGCGCCACCATTTATTAGAAATTATGCACTTGTAAAGCTTTAATGAGAAAAATAAACCTCATCTACACGTGAGGGGGCATGTTGTACATGAGATAAATGATATACATGTGGCCCTCCTTAATAATTTAAACTTTTAGATCAAGTGGTACAAGTATTAAATTTCATATGTGACCCTTGTCATAGAAATATATTGGTTCAAGGGATGCAAATTTTCCAAATGAGCCTGAATGGGACAAAGACAGGGTGGTTTGGCAAATCAACAAGAATATGGAAGAATGACCTACAGAAAAAGTTTCCGAGGAGTAGGACACTAAAATCCACATCTTTTTGTCAGTCTGAGAAGGTCTGAGTTAAGGTTATTGAAAATAATGAAAACAACATTTTAAAATCTCACCCTCCCTCAAGTTACTCTAAAACTGAATTTTCCAATCCTTTTTTCATTAAGTTCAACAGAAATTACAGGAAATTTTTTAAAGAAAGAAAGATTATAGAATCCTGGAAATGAAGAAGCAAGAGGACCAATCAAACAAAAAAATTACACCCCCCACACGCAGATCCACTATTATGAACCAGGTAAAAGAGGAATATTATGAACTTCAAAGTGTTTTCTGGGAAATTCTCACAATTCTTCTGAAATCCCATTCATTTTGGTTTAAACTATGCTACAATGTTAACTGGAATCCTAAAGAATGATACAAAAGATGAGAATATTTGCTAGCTCTAATTTGATTGAAGTTAAATCTTCCCTCTATCGGCATAAATAATTTCTTCCATCCATTCAAACTTTTAGAATCCCCTCAATACTGGAGACGAAAGCTAATGAAAAAGATAAAATTTGCCCTCTAGACATTTGAGGCTAATGAAATAAATAGATAGGAATAGGATGTAAAAATTAAGATGAAAAAATATATTACAATCCCATATTCTATATGTACTGTGGCTCAGATGAGTATTCTTCTTTATACTTCGACAGCTATAAACACTTCTTGTTCCTATTAACACAGCATCCCTTTTGCCTTCCTCTTTTCTGTTGATATTCAATTTTTTATCATCGTTATTCAACTTTAATTTCCAGAAATATCCATTTCCACTTATATAAGAGAGGTATCATTTTCATGATTTCATGGCTTGTGCCTATTTATGTTTTGTAAATATGATGTCATTGTTATTGGTACTTGATATCAAGAATGGTGTTTTCTTTTATTTCTTGCAGTTTGGGCTCTTTTTAGTTTTGTACTTGGGATAGAGCACATCTTATAGTCGACAAAAAGTCATAATTCTTTAAATTCTTCAGGGTTACCGAGTCATATCTGTTGATATTCCACGTGTGTGGAATCACCACGAGTGGATTCAAGCATTTGAGAAGTTTCTGGATGCTATTGATATTCATCATGTAAGATTTCTGTCTGTCTTTCACACATCACTGTGTTTAATTGCCTTCGATTTCCCCATACAAATACTGACTCCTACTGTACTATAATGTGCTATGATTGAGCTGAATATTTTGTGTTCATCAAAGCTTGTTAGAGTTATTTTTTTCACATTGAACTCTTGAATTTTTCCTTGTATTTTTTGCTTGAGAGATTGCCTTTCAGATGGAACTGGTCTTTTATCCTAAGATATAATAAAAGTTTCATTAGCAGTGTTCCGACATTTCTCTAGGTTTGGACCCTTTAAAACCGCTTGATTCTGATGCACACATAAGAAAAAGATGCTGTAGAAGATGATTGAGATTTAACTTTTGGAGTTCTACCCGAATGTTGAGGTTCATGAGCTTACAAAGGCTATCTTTCCTATACCTGGATGGTATTGTTGTACACTGGTGAATTGGGAGGGAAATGTAGTGTATTGTTCACGTGAAGGATTTAAATATTCATTCTCTACTATACCATTGACCTATGCAGAAATGGTATGGAGAAAACACGTGGAATTCCTGAAAAGATAAGATGTCAGAGTTGAAACACAAGAATTAATAATTTATATTACACATATATACGATCAATTAAGCCACTCTCCTGGGGTGGGTTTTGGCTAGTGGGGTAGGTTATGGAATATGGGTTGGACGCGACGAGTATATCATGCATTTGAGTGGGAGAGTTCAAAATATCCCATCTCACATCAGCTATGGGAGGAAAATGTGGCTGGTCTTTAAGAATTTGGGCAGTTCCTATTTGTCGACGTGGTTGCCCAAGTATGTTGGCAGGGCCAGGACTGTGCTAGAATCACAAATATCCTTCATTAAATTATGAACATTAGATATGTCTATGCCGGCACATACTTCAGGGAATTTGTGAGTGAATTCACTGTTTCGTTACTTTAGTTCTCATTGGTTCTGGGGATCATCCTTGTATGCTAGAAACTATTATTATAAAGTACGTAACTCAGGAAAGTACAAAAAGGGGTAATCATTTGTGATGCATGGTGATTCTGCTGTATAACTGGGAACACACAGTTCTTAGTAGTATAAACTTTTACGGTTGTTTGGATGCTATTGTTGTACACTGGTAAATTGGAAGGAAAATGTAGCATATTGTTCTTGTGAAAATTAAAATGTTCCCTTTTCTTCTATCTCAATGCTGCAGTGGCATGGACAAATCATAAGGAATTCATGAAAAATATAACATGTCGGAGTTGATCACAAAAATTGAAAATTATAATGCGCGTGATCAAATACACATGTGAACTTGGTAGACTGAAAATTACCAAATTTTAGCATAAACCAAAATTCAACCCCCCGTTTGGCCCCCATTATCCCAAAAATTTATTCTTCTCTCTTTTTTTCAACCGCACAATCTTCCATAAAATAATATTACATGTAAATAAAAAGCTTTTCCTTCTTTTTCCACTACACATCCTCCAAAAAAATACTATTCCAAAAATTATAATTTGAAATAATGGGGGCCAAATGGGGCTCAGTGAGAGAGCTACAGTGACAAGAGATAAATGTCAATGGCACATAGGTTCAATTACTTCACCCATCCAAATTGCATATGAAAATATAGGTTATATTCATTTATATTTGCACTTTCAAACACAATTTCCTTATTGGCTATGTGCAACGCAAGGAACCATGGGCTAACTCAACAGGATGAAGATACTAGGACCACTTTTTGTCTTGGTGCAGATAAGAGGTTGATCTTTACTGCCAAGTTTCAAAGAAACAATCAATTTTCTTGAAAGTTTATTTGATGTGAAAACCTACTCTTTTTTTTTTTACCAAAATTCTACACTTTAATGGCCTGTAACAGATGCGACGACATTATTTAATCATAAACTGAAGTGGTTGTTTAATTTGTATTTACCAGATACATCTTTATGGCACATCTCTTGGAGGTTTCTTAGCTCAACTTTTTGCACAGCATCGCCCACGACGAGTTAGGTCATTGGTACTCTCAAACACATTTTTGGAGACAAGTAGTTTTTCTGCAGCCATGCCATGGGCTCCCATGTATGTTATCCATGATGCTTTACTTGTGATTGGATGCACACGAGCTTGATCTAATACAAGTCATTGTCTTTTCAAATCGTATATTATTCTCTTTCTAGCTTTCTAAGTGGATCAATTTCTTCTCAATCCAATTCAAATTACTTGTACACTGAAGAAAATCTAAAGTGGTATGTTTCTCATGTGACGGGTGTCAACTGTTCTCTAAACTTCCTTCCAGCTAGAAGGGTGAAAAGGAAAGTGGGAAGCAAACATGATGTTCGTGATAAAATAAGTACATTGAAATGTTTAAACTTTAGTATTTTGACTGTCTCCAGTTAGCAAAATAAGAACATTTTCACATGCCAGTGTGATTTTAACTTTCCTCTTCTTTCGTCAATGCAAGTTATTTCATTTCCTGAAGGTCTTCAAATAGATTAAATTTAACATTTATTGCGTTCAACTGCTCTTTTTGATTAATTTTCTAAATAAATTCTTTGACCACATTCTTCCACGATATTAATTTTAAGACGTGTCTTTGTGCCATTCCAAGCTAGAATTCATCATGACTGGAAGAAACCTGTTGTTCACATTCCTGAACATTTTGGCCAATTGCAAACCCCTTTAATTTACAGACTGCATGGCATATTCAGTAGAATGCTCAAACTATTTGAAAATTTACAATTAACCATTTTAGTGTCTCAAGTGTCAGAACTCTAGATAATTACGGGAATAGTGATGATTCTCAACGGGATTACTTGTTCCAACACCAGTTAGCCGTAATTCATACTTCTAATGTATCTCCTAGTCATTCTGCCTCTGTTGTATAATACCGTTACTAAGTTAATTTAATTTAATTTTCTCAAATATGGTGCCAGATATTCATCGTGTACACCTTTCTGCTTAAATTCTATGTATGTGTCCTTCATTGGCTTTGTCAGACCTGTATAATCAGCACACCTGACTGTAAAAACATAAATACTTTATATTCTTTTTTATGTATCCCTATGGTGAAGTTATCTGATACACCAGTTCAAAGTGCAATTCATATATATTTGAAATAGTTGTAGATTAATTGAGCATCATGATATATTTTATTAGATCACACAAGTGTCACATTAGTGTCAAGGATCTGATTTTGATAATTCACGCATTTAGAAGAGTCAAAGACTCAAAGTTATATGGGAGATTATTGTTTTCCTCCACTTCCCCTCATCCTTGTCCTTTTGAAGTTTTCCTTTTGAATTCTTTTTTAGTTCCGCTTTTTGCATGGGATGGATAATTCGTTTGCAGGGCGTTAGGAGCATAATTCTGGAAAGAATTTCCAGCAGATGATATCATGTATCTGGCATGTGTGTGCATGATGATACTCTTTTAGCACGATAAGTTATTCTAATGTGGGCTTGATCTTTGACAGTGTTGGTTGGACTCCGGCTTTTCTACTGAAGAGGTATGTCCTAACTGGGATTCGTGACGGCCCGCATGAACCTTTTATTGCAGATTCTGTGGACTTCGTTGTTGCTCAGGTAAAAATTCTTTATGAAATTGATAACTTTTTATTAGTGGTGCCATGACATTCAAGACTATTGCTTCAAGTTAGTTTTATACTGGTTGCTACCTTGTTATCCAAGAATACCAAAAGGCGTCAGTCATCCATCTTTGAACAAAAAGTGTTTTCTTTTTTAATATCATAACATTCCTTCTAAGTTTAAGTAAGCTCCTGACTAAACTTAGATAGGGGCTTTGGCACTATATATTAATAGTCAAATGATGTATAAAGAGCCTTACCTCAGGAATTACATTTATGAACAAAATCATTTCTTCTTCATTGATAAAAGAGAAAAGGACCCATCTTTTTGTTTTTGGATTGGTTGACTTTGAATTTTTTTTACAATATTAACACAGTTCGACAGCTTACCTAGAGTTTGTACCAAGTGGAGTTACTAGACCACAGTGTTCCTTTTATTACTTAATCTGTAAATATTGAACTTCCTTGCAGGTTGAAACTCTATCTAGAGAAATCTTGGCTTCCAGATTGAGTTTGACAGTTGATGCTGCATCAGTAGGACCACTTCTGCTTTCTGATTCCTTAATCACTATAATGGATGTATGTTCGCACAACTTTAGATATATAATGTATTTAGTTGTGAATCTCTCTTTTATGATCTAGATTCTCATCAACACCAACCACTTAACAAGGTATGGAACTTCTTTAGACCTTCCTGATAATTTAATACTCGGGAAGGAATTCTCCATGGGTTTGTAAAATTAACTGAAAGTAATTATCAAAATTAAATAGAGCAATAAAATGTTGTCTACTACTTATTTCTGGTATGTTCCTAAGGCAATTTACATTTCCACATGACATCTTTAGTAGGGAGGATTGGATAGTAGTACACAGTAGTATGGAAGAAAAAGAGGCCAAATTCTTGCTTATTATAGCGTATATTCAATACCGTGTACTAAATATGCACTTACATGATTATTCTTCCGAGTATGGTAATTAGAGAGTAAGTTTAGTCGGCAGGATTTTAAATTTTTCCCAGCAAACTTGTTATTTCTGCTCCTACTATTGGATACTGGACTATCTAGGCTTAAATTAGATGAAATAAGATGTCTTGATCCGTATTTGTTGTTTTAAAACCTTATGATTGTTACAGAAGTTAATATAAGCTTGACAGTATGACTTTTTTGGTGGGGTTATGGCTGCTTGAAGACGAACGATTTCTGTGCAATTCCTCAGCAACTTAAAGATCAAGTGATCGAAAGGTACCCTGGTGCCAGACTAGCGTCTCTCAAGACTGGTGGTGATTTTCCTTTTCTTTCACGACCGGATGAAGTAAATCTTCATCTTCAGGTATTTGTGCAGGAATATTTTTTATCTGCAATTCGTGCTCATGCAACTGGACTACCAATAATTTCTTGATAAATGTCTTCAATACAACAGTTACACCTAAGACAGGTGGGTGTTGAAGCTCGACCAGACTTGGTCAGAGGCATGCCGAAGGATGGTTCTGGTGGGAGTTCAAGTGAACAAAACAATGGAAAGGGAGATACTGACGATGCACCAGAGGATGATAAGAGTGACTTTGGTAGCTTTTCAAATGAAAAGGAACCACCTCTGGCTCCCGAAGGTACAGATTCTCAACATCTGGAAAACGCTCCTCTTTTGCTGCACATGTTCTCCAATAATGAGCAAACCATAGCTGCGCCTAACTATTGTCGAACTTCAGATTCCAGTTTATCATTCTCAATTTGTTGCCTCTCTACCTTGAAACCTTGTACAATGTTAATAAATGTCAGAATTTAGACTTGTGTATATGAACTTTGTACATTATCATTTATTTTGCTTTTCGTTTGTGAGACGCCACACCACTTTGTATTCGTATCTTGTTTGTTCAGAATTAAGAGCAACTATTGTCCAAAAAAATATGCTCGACGCACTCAATTGAGTGATTTCTAAATTAGGTCGTGCTACTTATCCTGGTAGACTTGTAATAAATTGTGTGCTACCTTAAAATTTGTCAAATAAAAATGTTACACTTCCAATCGATTATCTTATGTAAGTTTGATCGAAATTAAATGCTTTTAAATATTAAAAGACATAGTAGGAAGACCTACTAGTCACCCAACAAAAAACTTTCGATGCCTAGTTATCTAAACTTTGATGGTGTCTGGCACAAAAAGTAGCTTCACCGTGCTCTTCCATTTTATTAGTCACTTAATTGACTGCTTCAAGATGCATAGAAATACCCTGCATGATGAACGTTCTAAGCACAATGTATGATATGTTAAAGAAAGGATAATGTCTTACTAATCGTTTGGAAAATTATTAAAGAAATCATCACCGGTGCAGTTATTTACTGATAAACTTTGGAAGTAAGAAGCCCGAACGAAAGTCAGCAAAATGAACTCCCCGAATGGAACGCTCTAAAGCTTCACGATCTTCTTGATATTCATGAAACCACTCAGCTGGCCACCATTCTGGTCTAATGCTCTCGACACCAATGTCTTCCCGTCCTTTTATGGTCAAGGTGCTCGGGTCTTTGAAAGCTTCGTACAAGTACAGGAGTCCCAGACCACGATATCCAAGTGCAGTCGTGACTATCCCAACCTTTTTCCCAAATGTCTTAGTCAATTATTTCTAAACCTGCAGCAACTTGTTGCTCCACCTCTGCATCAAAAAAGAGAAAATTGTTGAGACATCAAGATGGTGAGTGACACGTAAACAATTGAAAAATAGTACCTTTTCCACTATCATCCAGAAATTTCAGAGGAACCAACCGCTTTCTGATAACACCACGGCGATGAGTACGAGCAATGAGCTCTTGGCCCACATTGCGTTTAAACCAGCAAGATTGTATTCCAGTGGAATTGCCTCACCTACAAGATATCACTAGTCCAAATAGTGGCTCAAAATTTATATATCTAGTGCACTTACATTGGAATTGAACCATATAGAATAGTCAGTGATCAATCAGTGGTCTTATCTACAAAGACATTTAAGTCGATTTCCCAGGTTTTCGTTGAAGTATTAAAGCATGTTCTTCACATACTTGAAACTTCAAATAAATGTTTGTTGACCACATATATACTGCACTTCAGAATGCAGAAGAGAAGCATAAAAAGGATAAACAGATGGAGACACAAAAGACGCAGAATTTGGAGCACCTGTGTGCCATACAGCTGGATATGAGCTAGTTCACAGCGCTGTTTAGTGGCACATATCCAATCAATCTAGCTAAGTCCAACAGCAGTTGTTGGGTACAACTTATTGCATGAAGCTCATCCTTCTCTCAAATAGCCTTTTGCACCCCCATAAATGGTTTTTCCGCTTAATTTTTATCAATCCCGTTGCACTCCGATGAGAAATAGGATGAGAAAGATAGAAGGTTGCATTTCATATAAATTTTAATAGTCAACTATATACTCTATTTGCTCAGGGCCTTCCGCCAAATAAAAAATTTCATATAATACAAACTTGTTTGGTTTTCTTCCCACCCGATCAGTGCCGAATTCGTTCATCCTTGGGAGTGCTAGGCTGTTTTCTTATTTCAAACTCCACTTCAATTAATAGAATTGATAATGCTTTTGTATCTCTACTTTGTTGTGTTTTTCTCTTTACTCATTAGTTCCATGTTTTTTTCAAACTTACAAGTTGAACCAATTTGAGGCAATCTTTCACTTTCTCCCATTCTCATTTTACCATGGGAGAATAAATGTACAACCACAATTATCTTTTCAATGAAAATCCATGAAGGAAAATTTAGTGCATCCACAAAGATGTATTTTCTTCACTTTCGATGGTAGTGAATTTTGTGGGTGGGGGACAAGGTTAAAAATGGGAGGAACAAAAAATAAATTAGCATATGGTAATTCTCCAATGAATTTATAATAGGCAGTTTAAATGTAATAATGCTAGATAAATTGATTCAAAAAAACTTCAAGGCTGGTTTCCACAAACAGAACATTTTTAGGACTCGTTTCCCAAGATCTTGTCCCTTCATATGTTGAAATGGTTTTTATCCTGGCCATCTTTCCATGTAACTGCTTCCAGTGGTTCAGTGCCAAAATGGTTGGAAGTTGGGCCATCACAGAAAATACAGAGAGTAACATTACCTTTTTTTTTTTTTGACACTTCAATTTCTCTAATGACACTGCTCATCGTGCGGGTTAAAAGACATGCGACTTGATGTTGCAAAGTCTCGAGGACACGCTTGTATAACAATATTCTAATTCACATAAAACTGATGATATTAAGTATTAAATGAGTTAGAACATGAAAGTTTACGGATTACCATATTAATTGCTACTAAGTTTCCGAATGGTTATGAATTATCCGTTTTTAATGTTGACCCTATGTGCGCAATTAATCAATCAAAAGCAACAAGTCACTTTTAATTGTTTTTAGATGATTAAGCATACACATCCACTTATCCTAGATTAAAATACCGCTATAATATATAATGCAATAAATAACTAATACCAAAATGATGACGGAGAAACCTAACTGAGTAAAAATTTCGGGACCAAGTCAGTTACATCCACTGTAGATAATATGGATTATGGTCCATTTCCAGCCAAGCAAATTCCACTAATTCCCAAGATCTACTGTTTCTTCCTGACTCACGATCTGCTACCGTAGATACTATCTAGCCAACCTGCTAGACTTCCCAATCTGCCTTCTGTAGCTTCCAAGATCCGTTGTCTCCTTCCAGCTTCCTAATCTTCTTCAATTGTCTTTTCCAAGTAAATTTCCAAGAATCTTCAATTCTTGTGCTTTTTCTGTGCTTGCAGTCCAACTTCTCTCAATTTCAGAAACTTCTGAAATCCAAGTGAGAAAGTGTCTTCCTAATGATGTTTAGGAGGTATGTATTTTGGATTCTTTAATATGATGTTTTTCCTAGCTGGTGGTTATGATCTCAAGAAGAAAAGATGAATCACAATAAAATAATATGTTCTTGATTCTTAAGAGAAAAAGATGGGGCAATAAAAATAATGAAAAACCACCTTAAAATTTCGTCCAATGACTTGGATATTTATATGAGAGAGTAATTGGGTTAAATGGGCATAAAAAATACTTTTAAAACAGCAATTAGGGTTTTTCGGATCGACCCGTCGCTCGAGTGAGAAACGGTGATAGGCGAGGGACCCACTGTGGCTCGAGCAAGAGCTCAGCGATGGCGGGTGATAGACATTTTGTTTTTGTCCCTCGACTAGTGTCCAGGCGATAGGCTAGCGAAAATGCAGCGCCGTGTTTCTCCTCTTTTCATGCTTAAACTCTAGACCTCATAATCCAACTTATAAAAATTGTACCCTAGGTCCTTGACCTTTACAACACGTTACAAATTAGTCTGTTTGTCCATAGAATCGTCAATAATAAAAACCTAACAAACTCTCCATTTGGCATTCTATGACAAAACTATACAATAAGTCAAGGAAAACTAAAATAAAATCTAAATTACCCAAGTTTCATCAAACCGATATCTCTTGCACCTGTTTCCTGAAATCCACAACTCAAATACCAGTGTAAAAGCACGTGATACATGAAATAATAAAATTATTAACACAAATAAGTATGCTAGTTTGAGACTTGACATTAATGTCAATCAAAACACCAATCGAAACATCAACATCACAAAACATCAAAACTCAAACAACTATGCATATGATATGCAATGCACATGCTCTCCTTGCTGCAAACTCTCAAATATTTACAGTTAATAGATGTTTGATTACACACGTCACTAGTAACACATACTTGGTCACATAAAGTTATGGTTAAGACATGCTGGTCACAGACAGTCACAATAGAGACAGACTTGGTCATAGACAATCATAAATAATATATGTTTGGTCACAAACAAAAACAATCTAAACATACATGGTCACAAAAAGTTATGTTAAATAGAATTTGCTGAAATGCGGCACAAAACACACAACCAATAAGTCACGGTCATGCTGGGATTTTATGAAATACAAAAATCTGTTCAAAAATTATGAATTTTTATGTCACAAGATGAATTAAAAATTTCAAATTAAGAGTAAATCTCATTTGAATAATCTTTCAATTTAATATATTCAAGAATACACAGTTTGTGAATAAAGAGAAAAAAACATATAACTATGAAAGAATATCATGTTGTATGTCACTTCACAGTGAAATATTGAGATCTCCAATCACCGGATTCTTTGACTACCGAGTTTCCACAATTCTAAATGGTTGAAATCAGAAATTATCAACTGTATTGTAACTTCATTAGTTGAACGATGGTGCTTGGAGAATAGACTCACTAATTTTGTGCTTAATCTATGGTTTAGAAGTGATTTTTGGTGATTTAGGAGATAATTTTTGGGAATCATATTTAGAGAGAGAAAGAGGGGAGTAGGAGGTTGTAATTGAGGACCGAAAATGTGTTGTAGTGTATGGAATAAGTGACATTGTTAAAAAGATATATTATCAACTTAGATTATATTTTATCTATATATTATATATCTTAATATTATATTTATATATTACATAACACCTGATTTTTGAAACTTTTATTTAAATTTGTTAGTTTTGAAAATATATTCTTTAAATCTATTATAGTCCGTTTGATTGTAAATGTGGAATATTGGTGGAAAGAAAATAAACTATAGGGAATTGAATTGCCAAAAATTTGTTTTACTAAAAATTGTGTTTGATTGGTATAATTTTTCACTTAGAAAATGTTGAAAGTTTGGTATTCGTTTGACATTTTTTCATGAAAATTATTCATTAAAGTGATAAGTTTTTTTTACCATTGGGCCTATAATTTGTTCCAATTGCCAAAAAAAAAAAAAATAAAAAAAATTACCATATCGAATATCATTCTTCTTACTTTGTTTTGCATAAAAATTGTTAATAAAAGTGATAATTTTTTTTTACCATTGTGTCTAGGATTTTTTTTCAATTGTCAAAAAAAAAGTTGGAAAACACTTTTCCACAAGAAAACCAATTCCTTGAAATGCTAGAAAGATGGCGCGTGAGGATGGAGGCTGAAAACCAAATTCAAGGGAAAAGTTTGACAATCAAACGCTCCAAAATGTGAAAAATGGAAAAAAAAAAAAAAAAAGTTCTTACTTCCTTGGAAAATTTGGTGAATCAAACGGGGCCTTAGTTATGTATTTTTCCAATAACTAGTGTACAAAACGTGTGTTGCACGTTAGTTGATTATTGTCGACGCTTTACTTAAATATGTACAACTTTTAATTTATAGCCAAACATGCGCAAAACTAAGTGGAATGTTTATTAAATACGATACTTAACTCCATGGAGATGGATTGATATATTATTGCGAAATCATATTAAAAAAAATTTACCATATCGAATATCATTCTTCTGACTTTGTTTTACATAAAAATTGTCAATAAAAGTAATAATTTTTTTAATCATTGTGTCTAGGATTTTTTTCAATTGTCAAAAAAAAAGTTGGAAAACACTTTTCCACAAGAAAACCAATTCCTTGAAATGCTGGAAAGATGGCGCGTGAGGATGGAGGCTGAAAACCAAATTCAAGGGAAAAGTTTGACAATCAAATGCTCCAAAATGTGAAAAATGGAAAAAAAAATTCCTACTTCCTTGAAAAATTTGGTGAATCAAACGGGCCTTAGTTATGTATTTTTCCAATAAATTAAGCCGTCTGATGGCGGGTGGGGCTCTGTCATTCAATTGTGCTAGTCCATGATGGGCTAAAACAACTGAAACTATTCCAAAATATTGAGGAAATTAGGCTATTTACAAATATAGAATAATTCAAACACTACTGTATCACTAAATTATAAGCTAAAGTTACAGTGTAAATAAATAAGATCGTCAAAAGTAGTGTAGCATAAAACTTTCCCAATTTCAATTGTAACTGAAATCTTTCAATGAAAGTCATAACATGAACAATTAGAATTTTTCTCCTTGTACTGAAGAAATCATTCTATAAAAATTACAGACTCTCACGTAGGACTGGGCGCCATGTGATTTAAATATTACAAAAAAGGGCCCTACCTTATTGTATGTAATATGTATGTTTTACAAAAGAAATCTTTCTGTACATGTAGAAGTGTTCGTACAATTAATTTGATGTGCTATCAGCGTTAGGGTTGGCCGTGGGTCGGTTCGGGTATTTCGGATTCCAAAATTTTCTGGTATTTAATAAATGGAACCGTCGGGTCCAAATATAATTATGGAACCGTTCGGGTTCGGTTCCTTTCGATTCGGTTCCATACCATAATTAAATTTTTTTTAACATTTACAAAAATACTAAATAAATACAACTAATGACATTTTCATTCGTAACTTTTACAAATTAACGTAGCATAATTTAAAAACACATAAATAACAAGATATTCAATACGATTAATTCAATTAACACAAATACCAAA
>CAIGRQ010038359.1:0-15415 GCA_903798375.1 Fraxinus sp. D2006-0159
CATCTCATTGCGATTAGGTTGCTTGACTTCCCTCATCAACATATAGTGTATAAGCTGAGGCTGCAAAATAATTTCGTGACATGCAATGAAGTGCGAGAAGCATGTTCTTGCCAAGATAGCCCTTTGACCATCATCGAACTTTGACATGAAGTTTGACATAACTTTTTTGCCACATTGGTTGTAATTTTCCCGGGAAACCATGAATCTTCGGGTATAATGTACTTCCAATCCTGGGTCACAATAAAGCAATAACTAACATTACACGTACAATAATATTTATCCACATCACTTCGCACTTAGAAAAGTGAGGTCACAAACAGGTAAGAACAGATGAAATTGTTGTATTCAAACATGTGCATTTGGTCACAATTTCTAAAAAACATAGACGATCACAATTCTAAAAAAAAAAAAAGAAACTTACATTCTTCAGTTTCGACTTTCGTGGGTACAACAGAGTTCTAGGAATTTCCTCTCGAATCCTCTTTTCGACTTTCGACCGCGAAGTACCATGGGTTTTCAGATTTTCTTCACGGCGTTCCTTCGACATCTTTGACTTCTTTCTGGATTGTTGTGTGGTTTCATACTCTTCTCCGACGTCGAATTGTGGCTTTCGGTCACAACTTCTCATAAGCACCACAACTTCTCTTCACCATACGCAAATTTTGAGACAAAGTCTTGGTCACAATTCTTTCCTTCTTCCCAACGCCTTCACTTCTTCCGTGAACAATGTAAGCAATAATCGAATTGGGATTTTCGTTTGATGTCAAAATGAAGAGATATGGTGTGATTTGGGTAAGAATCAATTTGGGATTTTAATGAATGGGAAGAGTTATGATGTTTAGCGGTTCTAGGCGGTTATAGAAGATGTAGTTTACTTTTTTAAAACTCTCTCTCTCCAATCGTCCCCTAAAAAACGTGTTGGTTATTATAATTAAAAAATAATTATTTTAATTCTTTGAAACTTGATTTGTGAAAAATTAAAATTGAATCTGTATATGTGAAAATTGAATCTTAAATACCCATGTGCTTATAATTTCCTCAAGATATATAACATGTGGTAATTACACCAAATCAGACATTTTCTTTTGTATTTTAAAAAAATTAGGTTTTAAAGTTTTTTAAATCAAAAATCAGGTTTTAATTTCACAATTAATATTAATAATGATATTATAAAATTAAATTAACCTATATACCCCTACCAAATTCATTTTAAANACACCAAACCAGACATTTTCTTTTGTATTTTAAAAAAATTAGGTTTTAAAGTTTTTTAAATCAAAAATCAGGTTTTAATTTCACAATTAATATTAATAATGATATTATAAAATTAAATTAACCTATATACCCCTACCAAATTCATTTTAAATACAAAATCATAGATGAAATCTCTCACAATTTCTCTCCCATCTATCGTCGTCGCCGCCTCTACCGTCCTTCTTCTTTCTTTGTTGTTTTTGTTTGAACTTGGCACCGATTGTGTTTTGTGGTTGTTGCGGCAGGTAGAAGTGGGGTTGGAGGTTTCCGATTTTGTTGAATAAGTTGGGGATTGTTCTTTGGGGTTAGAGGCTTCATCAATCTATTGCTAACTCCTCGGTGGAATTTGACTCGGCTGAGTTAGGCGGCGGAGGAGAGGGCGACAGTGGTGGGGGATCCGGTGCTAGAGATGAACTTAGCACGAACGTTGAGGAGGCCGAGGCTCGTGTGGACGTCGCAGCTGCACAAGAGGTTTGTGGATGTTGTGGCCCATTTGGGAATAAAAAATGCTGTCCCTAAGATCATAATGCAACTCATGCGTGTGGATGGACTCACTAGAGAAAATGTCGCTAGTCATTTACAGAAGTACATGCTCTATTTGAAGTGGATGCAAGGAATTTCGAGTAATGGTGGCGGTGTTGGAGTTAATAATTCTCCGGCAGCACTAGCTGCCGTGAGTGTAGACCCTGCCACGGACCATTTATTCGCCAGCTCACTAGTGTCAGCGCATTTTCTGCATCCCAGCAGGCCACATTCCGAGCATTTTCTCCCATTTTTGCCGGTGGCAGCAATGAAGAATCATCATCAGATGGCGGTGGTGGGGCCATGGGCTCACCACCATCAGCTCCAGCAGCAATTTAGGCATTTTGGTACTTCACCACCCAATGGACAGTTTGAGCATCCCTTTATGAGGCAGTCACAACAACAAGTGCAAAGGATAGGTACACCGGTGCACGGTAGACACGGTTCCTCTGTGACCAACAACTTTGAATCTTGTTTATTTTGGATTTATCCTGTGTATGTGACCCACTGTTTGTGGTGGGCGGTGGATCTGGTGGCTGTCGCGAAGATGGAGTTTTGGAAAATGTGATCTGGGGATGTGTGTGGTTGTGGAGGTGGTGGATCTATGATGGTATGTTTTGGGCGATGGTGGTGGATCTGTGGTGGCGATCGTGTGGTGGTGATGGTGATCCATGTGACAGTGGTCATTTTTTGTTATTGGTGTGGCGGGTCAATGTCGGTGGTGGTTCTTTTTGGTGTCTGTAACCTAGCTATCGAACTGTGACTTTAAAATTGATAATTTGTAACTAAAAAAAGAATCTGTGACCAACAAATTTGAAAATACGCGACCCGTGACATATAATTTTTTTGATCTGTGACGAATAAAATAATCTGTGACCTATAAAATTTTAGATTTGTGACCTCGAAATAATCTGTGACCTAGAGATTTTTTGATTTGTGACCAATAAAAAAAATTGACCTAAAAATTTTAGATTTGTGACCTCGAAATAATCTGTGACCTACAAAATTTTTGATATGTGATCGGTGAACAGTGGTCGTCGATCACCGGAGTGGTCACCGGAGCAGTAAGAGAGGTGGAGGTGAGGTGGGGTGGGGTGGGGTGGGGTGGGGTGGATAAGTTAATTATATTATATTACATTTTAATATTTAATTTAATATAATAATTGTGAAATATAATTAATTAATTCATGAAAAATCTGATTTTTGCAATTTTAAAATTTGGGGCCTGATTTTTTATTTCATGATAGATAAAACCTGATCCATGAATTTTTCCCCAACACATTCATTTTTGCAATTTTAAAACTTGGGGCTTGATTTTTGATTTCATGACATAATATCTGATCCATAAATTTTTCCCTTATATATGCTGTCTGTTACTGTTGTGTGTGGGTGTGTGAAATTGATTTTATTTTAGCCCCTTTGTGCTGGAGAGAACAGTGGTTTTGGCTTCGTGCTTCCTGTACGGCTTCGTGCTTTGTTTCTTCTCACTTCTTTAGCGCTTGTGGTTGATCTTTGAGCATATAATAAACCTCTCACACCTTGCCCTTTGTGGGCATCTAGAGAGCAACCGGTTTTGGCGTTTGGTTTGTGATTTGGTTAGATGATTGTGGTGTCGATTGGTTGAAACTGAGCCCGAAAAGTTGGAGATTGGAGTCATTATTCTACACTATGTAATCTGAATCGCACAGAGATTTTGATCATTTTTGCAAAATGGTACGGTGGACATTCTCCATCCAAATTTGGACATTGGCAAAACTTTTAAGAATTAAGCTTAGTTGCACGGAAGATGTGTAAAAAAATGATTGGATGTCATGGTTTTTTAGATAGTCTAATGAAGTAATGCCATGTGGACATTCGGACAACAAAGATGTAGCATGATTGTACTTTGAAAAACTGATTATATGTAAAATGACTTGCGTGAAAAAGGCCACGTTTGAAAATGCTCCAGTTCAAGTTTTTATTTTGTTACAATGCGGGGCATGGAGATGGGAATCAAACCTACATCTTCTATGTGGGGAATTTCCACTTGAAAAAGAAATTTATATTTAAAATGAAGAATACCTAAGATCTTTTGTTGTTGAATTACTTTTTCATGCTCCAAATACTATCCAATTGTCTAAAACTCAATCATAGAAATAATTTATTTACTAATCCACACCAACTTTTATGGGACTTTTGTACAAAATGATGGTTCTCAATTCATCTCATTTTTGTTATATTTTCATGCAATAATTGTGCATCTACTTTTTGCCGTAATATCTACATTCATAAGTCGAGGGGTTTCAGAATAGAATTCAAAACACGAAACTACAAAACCAACCCAATTTGAGGTTGTGGGTTGGGCAATCCAAATCCATTTTATAACTTATAAGATTTTAATTTATCTTACCTTAATCTATACGAGTCTTGTTCAATCCAACAAAATGTACCATCCAAATCCATTTTATAACTTATAAGATTTTAATTTATCTTACCTTAATCTATACGAGTCTTGTTCAATCCAACAAAATGTACCTAACCTTGCTTCTGTTTTGTTGCAAAACGATCTTCCAACCCCAACCCCAACGCAATGCCATCTTATTACACGGTCAAGCATAAAAGCAGAAGGTGCGAGGGAAAAAAAAACTAAATTATCCCAAACTAAATTGAGAAACTTAAATAGGATAATAAACATGGGTGATTTGTCCCAAAATATCAAACCCCTTCAGGGAAATTAAATTAAGAAAAAAGTATAAAATTACAAAATTTTAAAAACTTCATTTATAAACTGATTCGCGAAATGTATCTTAAGTCGAATGATAAAAATTTTCCGGGTATCAACTATCCTCTGTACGGTATACTTGAGCTGCAGAAGATTTTAAACCTTATCATCAACTTCAGAAGATTCTATTAGTCCCTGCTTTTGCTGGCTGCTTCTGGAAATTGAATTACTGCGTCGTTCCTTCCCCCCGGGTTTTGACGAGGCATTTCCATACAAAATCATTCCAAATATGGCAATAATCATGCCAAGAACAACATGTAAATTAAGGCCCTCTCTCCCGAAAAATAAGAATCCCAGGGTCAGTACAAGGACGGTCTTCATATGACCAAGAACTTGGAATGAGACAGCAGTAAATCTGCCAATGCAGATGAACTGACTGAGGTTAGTCCCTACGGCAATAGTGCACGAAAGGATTATGAACACCTGCAGAAGCAAAGGGAGGGAGAGTCATGAGAGATCATACATATGAAACACCAACACTTCGTGGATAAAGCCTTCTTAAATATTAAAGGCATGTCTTGAGAGACAAGCAGATGTCGATATCAGGAAATTTAAACGATTATACTCAATATTCTAAGTTTATTAGCTGCCACAAGTTTTAGGTTGTCTTTCTCTAGAAAGAGGTGAAAGAAGAATATTAGGGAAAATCGACAAGAATTTTTTTTTTTAAAAAAAATGGAATATGAAACACAGAGTAACAACAATATCAAGATTGCATCGAAAGTTAAGCATGCATATCTGGAAGAATAATAAATAATCCAACTTAGACATAGCTACTATGAAGTTCTCCAAAGAAGCAAAACAGAAACTCTTTTTAGCATATATCTGGTAGATCTACCATCTTTATACATTTTCAAATTTATTCTAGACATAATTTTAATTTTTAAAGGGGATGCAGCCATATAATTTGAGTGTGCAAAAATACAAGAAGCAAAGCCTTATTTCCAATAACTTTGAGTTGGTTATATAAATCCATCTTTCATCGGAAGCTCCCATGTAACCATATAGGCATGTTAATTTTGGTCACGTTTTCATCTTTTAACGTGATCTATTGGGGTGGCATCACATTTGTGATTGGGAGCTTCCTTAGATTTACATAATACATACCCCAACCACCTAACTCGTCCTTCTCCTAATCTATCCTCAATGAACGCCACTCTACTTGTAGGCATCTATTTTCATTTATTATCTTATATATTCTAGTGAGCTTTGCTACAAGTACAGGATTTCAAAAATCCTGTACTACCGAGACCAGACAAAAGGGGGGTGGGTGGGGGGAGTTTTGGCAATATTTTATCTCACATGGGCCCCACCCCATGTGAGATAAAATTCAAAACCCTGTGAAAATTCTGTGAAAATTGTTTTGTACTTGGAGGTTTTCTCATATTCTAGTATGGTATCACATCCATCTTACATCTTCAGTTCTGGTAGTCTTAGTTCTACTTACCGAAAACATTTGGATCTAAAGTAAGCCTTCAAAGTATTAATTTGCGATCTAACCCTTTTCCAGTCTCATACTAAAGTATGTCATGATGAATAATATATACCAAGGTACCTCATCTTGGATTAGACTTGCAAGCAGTACTATTCTTCCTAAGTAATCTAAATTCCTCTTTACAAATGTGGGACATCACATTTTATTTACCATAATAATTGGGCGATGCATACTGGTATGGCTTATGGTTTACATGTTAAAAAGTTACTTGCAGCTTCAGTAGCATGGGAGTTGTTGAAAGAATAATCACAACATAGTCCTGAAATTGGAATTCGAAGAAGTTGATTTTGGAAAGGAATTTGGCCTTGGATATGCAAGTTAATACACTTTGCCTGCTTTTTAATGTACAAGAAAATGTCTAGAACTTCTTCTTGTACATTATATAAAGAGTTGAGATTGTAGTGTTGAATCATCAAAAGTGAAGTGAGCAAAATAAATGAGTTTAAAAGGATTAAAGGAACACGCAGTAGCAACTTTTGTATCAACATTCATATTTCATAATTGTAATTCATATTTTATTCATTATCTATTTTTTGCACCCCAACAACAAAATTGTTAGTACACAAAAATAAATAAATGATAAAATTGAATTTCATTTATGAAAATTCGGAGTACGATACAAGAGCTGCTACTGCACATACTATTTTTGCTGATTGTTTTTCTTGCTCACTTTTCTCTTCACCATTCACTCTAATCTCAACTTCCTTACAGAGAACAGAGGAGAGTTCTAGATGTGTTGGGGATATAACAAGTTAGTTAAAAAACACACACTATTCTACACTTGTATTTTTTCCATAGCCAACTTCTTGATTTTCAAAGCTAAGACTTCAGCTTCCAAAGACATAGTAGTCTTCAACAATTTCCAAGCTTCTCGAGATTGAAATCTTTTAACATTTAAGACCTACAGAGAACATGAAGTGTACATCCTTTTATGATCAAATGGTGATATTACTCGTATGTATTTGATTGCATGTCCTTTTATTGCTCATACGTATCTTATTCAATCACCATTCTACTAAACCAAATATTGTTCACGTGTGGAATTTTCTTATACTTTTTTTACTTTGTTTTGTTTTTTGTGGGTGTGGGGTGGGGGTAGGGCTGGGGGTGGTGTGGTGTGGTGTGGTGTGGAGTAAGAGGGGTAGCAAAGAATTCATATATTAACAAGAATCACACATCAATACTTGTCACATTCTGAAATACAACATTAAACTAAGAATAACAAGTGACCATAACTAGCAGATACACTTACCATGGATGGTATATTAAAGTCAAAGGCATCAATCCTTTTGTTGGTCAACCAGTAATCCACAAAGGGACCTAACAGCAGCAGAGATCCAGCCTGGACTGGTGCAGTGTGTCCAAGCAGATTGAAGGAACTAAGTGAGTAGTTTCGTTGTAGGTAATGAACATACTGCATATAAAAACCTGAAGTTACAGAATAATCTCTAGAGCTTGCAACAGAATATCAGAAAAGCATAATGCAATCGAAAACCTCCATGTTGTCTATAACAAACTAGGACTACATTCAGACCAAACAGAAGACTATTTTTGTTTCCTACAAGTATTGAACCACAGCAGATCTTGTCAAGGTACAGAAAATCTGTTTCAGTCAAATTCTTGTGTGACGGCAATAAAATATCTCATCACTAGGTCAAAACACTTGCAGGAATGGATAACTTACATACTGTTGAAGAGAAGTACACCAGACTGCAATAAATGCAGCAATGAACCCTTTGGCATTAACACTCACATCAGTCACTGTGCAGACAGCAACCCCAAGGAGAACAACCACAATACCGAGTTTTGTGTCTCTTGAATACCGGATCTTGTCAAACACAACTTCTAATAAGCAGGACACAGGGATCATACTCAGTTTCGCAATCTGAATTTCATATTAGAGATAATGATACCTTAGAAATCTGAATATTTCGGAAGAAGATAGCAAAATTGAAGGGCATAAAAATTACCTGGTAGAATCCCACTGAATTCCACATTAGACTGACATTCATCCCAACAATTGAGAAATTTGCAAATAAGACAAACTTGAGAAGCTCTGGAAGAGGTAAATGAGAAGGTTGTATGTATCCCAGCCATCTAAGAACAATTGTCATCAAGGTTGTGGTAGCGAAATGCATACCAGTTAACGTTGTAGCTGCAAGGATTGTAATAATTAAAAAGCAGTAAACCCCTTAAAATGGTTGCGGGATTGGATAATTAAAAACAATATGAATGATAGCCAAGCAAGATAAAACCATAAGGTACATAGAAGAAAAACCCTATTGTCATAATATTTTCATGATAGCCGAAAATGATACTAACAAAGATTATTGTCAACTTGGGCAACTATTGTGATCAACTTATCATCCTATCAATACCCCTCCCACACAACAAATCCCTATGATTTCACGTCAACAAAATCACTAATGGATATATTGCTTCACATAGTAATGACACACATCATTCTATAATATTTAGAATTCTATTAAATTGCATTTGGCAGTGTGAGGTTGGGGCTCTGGAATTAAAATTATATATAGAAAATATTAAATTCATTCTAGACATCTGCTCTTAAAACAGTCAGGAACTTATAATTCTACTGAAGTATTGCTACAAGAAATCTCATTTTAATAATGGAAATAATTCCTAGAGATATTTTCTACATCACAACAGAGAATTGATTGGAAACCGGAAGC
The DNA here is from genome assembly GCA_903798375.1 of Fraxinus sp. D2006-0159. Lineage (NCBI taxonomy): Eukaryota > Viridiplantae > Streptophyta > Magnoliopsida > Lamiales > Oleaceae > Fraxinus > Fraxinus sp. D2006-0159. The sequence continues at coordinate 8,729 of CAIGRQ010038359.1, forward strand.
TAGGATCTGAAAACCACATTTGGTACTCCTGGTCTTCCATCAATTTTACCACAGACGAATGGTATCTAATCTTGGCTTCTTTAAGAGAGGAAGAGTTGGAGCTTATTACTTCTAAGGACCACAATAATCATGATCTTATAATAAGCAGCTTATAATCAATCAATGTTAATTGAAAACATTCTCTTATTTTAATAAGCATGTATATACAAGTAGATGAAGTTATCACAAAATATGCATATTACTGACAATACCAAGTACTACTCTAGTTTGATCATATATAAGGAAATTAAATTTTTAAATAAAAATAATGATAAGAAGTTCAAAGTACAATTTCCTTCCATCGAATTATCTGATAAGAAATTTAGTACTTTACCAAAGCTGAAGCCATAAGTAGCCATCAATGCCTTATTGACAATGATGATGCCNAAATAATGATAAGAAGTTCAAAGTAAAATTTCCTTCCATCGAATTATCTGATAAGAAATTTAGTACTTTACCAAAGCTGAAGCCATAAGTAGCCATCAATGCCTTATTGACAATGATGATGCCAACTGAAGTGACTACATTAAACATCCATGCTGCTGCATCAACTGCAGCCTTCTTCTCAGCTTTGCTTGAAGGAGCCATTATCCCTTTTTATTTCTACAAAACTGTCTACAGGTTATATTTCACTCCTCACCACCATAAAGCTTTCCTCACACTTTCGTTCTCATCCAAGATTTTGCCTCTAAGTTCCCTGCACAAGCAACACTGAGAATCAAACTTATTAGCCAGATAGTAAATTTTTCCTTTCAATAATTACAACAATATCACAGAAATTGAGTCCTTCAAACAATTCACCAGTAAAATTGTCAAATAAATAAGACAGCCTTCAGTGGGGAAAATACTATTTGGTTGAAATTGATACTTTTGATGGGATCTTTACCAATTACTAACATCCAGTAAGTCAGAACAACTGTACAGCATCAGTTACGCGACAATGCAATAGTAATTATCAACTGACTAAAAAAAAAATCTTGATATGCTAGCCCCAGATTAAGTGGAAAATGAACTTAATCGAATTGATCAATCTCTAAGTCAATAGTTGACTAAAAGGTAAGACAGCGCATAATTTCGATAAAACTGGGAAATTTTCCATTGACCAGAAAATCTTCAAAACTTTCCATATCAAGTGCATCAAAATTCTTCCATGTTTCATAATTCAATTAAAATTTTCACTACTACGTTATCAGATCTAAAAAAAAAATCCCAAACCTCCATATCTAAGATCTCATTTAATTTTCAAATCTACTCTCACGACTCACCAAATTACAGATCTAGCCACATGGACTTTAATTCAATTCTAATACTTAAATTAACATCAATAATCATTAAACACAAATACATACGAGTGCTTGAAATAATAATTGAGGAAAAAGAGTACCTTTAAGAAGTTTTAACAGAAGTGAAAGTGGTTTTTGGCGTGATTTTCAGATCCTTGCAATCGGAGCGTATTTATCTTTCTACAAGAATCAGTTTAACATGATTTCATGTGAGTGTGTATGCATGTATCTGTACGTATACGTGTGTGTATATACGTATTTGTGTAAGTACAGAATTGAGAAGGGAAGATTACAGTTAGGGAAGTTGCCTTTCTTGTTTCTTCAGCTACTATTTTTTATTTATATTATTATTGTTGAATTAAGAGAAATAAAAAAACAAAAAAACAAAAAATGGAATATTTGGGATCCCAACTAGGGTTAATGTATCAAGTAAGTCCTCGAACTATTATTTCAACGGTTGAGTCCACATCATTTTCTTAGTACTAAAGAGATAATTTTACCCTTATGGTCCTTTGATTTGATTGTAAAAGTGGAATTTGGGTGGAAAGAAAATGAATTTTAAGAAATTGAATTGCCTAAAATTGTTTTCCTCAAATTGTTAATTAATTGTGTTTGACGGGTATATTTTCACCTAAAAATGTTGAAATTTTAGATCTTTTGGTTTCGTTTGACTTTGTTTTCATAAAAATTTCCATTAAAGGAAAAAAGAAATTAACAATTGTCCATAAAATTTGTTTTCATTCCCGAAAAAAAAAATCTGGAAACCATTTTCCCACCATTTTGGTGGAAAAACCAATTCCACAAAATCATGGAAAAAGAGGATAGCGGGTGGGAGGAAAATATTTTCCATGAAAAATTTGACTATCAAACATTACAAAACTGGAAATTGAAATTTCAATTCCATTTTCCATAAAAAAAAAATAATGGGCTATCAAATAGGTTCTTATATTTAATGAATGGAAAAAGGATAAGAAAAGAAGAAATGACAACTATGGGAGTCGGATTGGATGTAGATTTTTATCTATTTATTGTCTAATTAAACGTAAGTGTAAAAGTTTACTTTTAACGGATTTAAGTTTTAAATTAAACAAAAAGGTCAAATTTGTCAATGAGGAACTCGAATGTTCCAAAAACGACCATGGACTGATGTTACAATAATATTAGGTTTGAGACATATTTGGTACATCTTCAATAAGTTAAGGACCTGATATGTAATTCTTTCGAATGTTTATTGAAAGAATTTTTGTTTCCAACCTAACCCTACTTGACTCAAATTGACTGGTTCGTGTTAAATTTTAAGTTCAATTGGAATGGGTTCAAGTTAAAAAATCAAATTTGAGGTCAGGTTGGGTCTCGAATTATAAATTAAAATTCAACCCAACCCGATGAATTAAAATAATAATAATAATACCCAAAATAGACAAATCTAAATAGATATAGTAATAGAGATAAGAGAATGACTTAGAATGTACAAACGTCCATTTTTTACATAGCTGAGTGGCATGAATATTATGTACATATGCGAAATTATTTAATGATGAACTAAAAATTAAGGGCATGCTGTTGAAATGCATGAATCTCAAAAAAAAAAAAAAAATGTAAAAGAAGAAAATGTTTCATAATTTTAAACTTATTTATACATTATTTTTTAGAAAGAATTTCTTATATAGGTTAAAAACCACACAGATTTTTAAATGGTCTCAAATTTTAAAAAATTGTCCAAATTCAACAACTAATCGGATCCAACTTGAATTTGGCTCAAACCTAAATCGACCAATCCAATCCAAAATGACACAAACTTTATCGACTTGAGTTGACTTGAGTTTATACACATAATGGTTTGGTAATTATACATTACCACCCGAGCTTTGCAACCGCTTCGCTCAACTACTACATCTACCACAAACTGATTATATTGTGTTGGATTTAAGTTGAATAAAAAATCGATCCAACTTAACCCACGTCCAACCCTAGGTGCAATTGTGCTTAAAAATACTGCACATGGAGAAATTAGAGGAATAATTCATGTCAAAGGACATTGGTAATAAGTGTGCTATCTTCAAATTGCAAAGTGTGGAAATTCGTCTGTTTATTTCCTGTGAGTTTTTATGGACCAAAATTCAAACATTGGGGTGTAAACATGGGCTGGGCTTTATAATCACGTCAAGGGAGTGGCCCAAGTCTGTAGCACATGAAGTTCGTCCATTGTAGGCTCACTTTTGGTGACAACCGCCATTTATAATACTATCGGCCAATTTGTTTTTCCACAACTATGACTACTTAGCGCCCCTCATTCAATGCGACATCAGCAGCAATTGATAATAAAATCTGTTTTTTTTGTTGGGTGGATTAGTTGATATGGGTCTTATAAAATATTTTTTTAAATCGTGCTACATAGTATGTAACAGTTTGTTTAAGATAACGTTGTTGAATTCTTCTCACCGTAAGATGAAATTGTTTTTAAAATTAGAGTTTTTTAACTTATAAAAATAAAAAATTGAAATAACTTTAAAAACAATAGTGAATTCACAAATCGTAAAATTTAATATTGATGTCATGAATGATACTCGAATATACTTAAACTACATGGACTCGATCTGAGGTCACAAATAGAGGTTCATCTAACCTTAAACAAAGGTGTAGAGGGTAAACTACGTAACTCATTCGATGCTTAATCTCAATCAACTACTTATGCACAAAGCTATGAAGTATATGCATACGTGATGTATATTTATGATGATTTTTGGTATAATTTCAAAAGAATTATCACGCGTGGATCATGCGTAATATGATGGACTCAGGTGTCCTAGTGGGCTTGAGAGTTAAGAGACCTACTACAATTGTACATAGTGGAAATTGCACTTAGGACTATTTTTAAAATTTGCATTTCGTAAATCATATTTTAAGTTTCATACTTCAAAGTTCATGTTATAATTAATTATTTGATATATATTAAAAAAAAATATATTACTAATAACTCACCCCCATACCACCTCATCCCCACTCAACTAAAATCGTGACCTCTCGTTCCTCTCTTTCTCTATCTATCTCTTCCGTCAGAACCAACCACCGTAGTCTCGCGCAAGGCCATCGAGTGCAATGTAGTGACACTTACAGGACCACTACACACTACATCGCCACATCAGCACTCCTTCGTGCGTAGTAGTGCATCACTGTAGGTAGCAACAGTATACGGCCAGAAGCAATTTGGAGGTCGTGGAGTGGTGGTGCCGATGGTGGTGGAGGAGTTGGAGGAGGGTGGGTTGGTTGGTTGGGATAGAATGGAATGGGATGGGATGGGGTAAAGAGTATCTGTGACCAATTATTTGGTGATTTTGGTCGATAAAATATATAATTTGTAAATAATATGTGACCTAAAATATTGTGAGATTGCGACTTACAATTTGTTAAGTTATGACCAAATTTGTGATTTAAAAATTAATTTAATAATTTATGATCGTCAGATAAGTTGTGACCTATAAAATATGTGATTTGTGATCGAAAAATAATACGTGCCTATTAATTTGATAATTTGTGACTGTAAAATAAGTCGCGACCTATAAAATTCTTGATTTGATACCGAGAAATAATATGGCCTATTAATTTGATAATTGTGATCGATAAATAAATTTTAATCTATGACTTTAATCTTAATTGTATAATATTGCGGTCTTAATATATTTAATTAATAGAATGCTTTCAATTATCAATATATTGAATAAATTTTAATAATGGCCTGATTTTTGAAATTTTAAAAGAACTTTCTTAATTTTGAAATTGTATCTCTTAAATCTTCCCTTACACAGTGGACTTGTGATAGGAGTAGTCTTTCTTGGTTGAAGAGTAGTACAACTTTAATCATAGAGTAAAGCCATAGGTCGATGTCGGGGTCCCCTCCCATATGACCTTGTTCGACATCATGCCTTGAGCAAATCCATAGGTCGATCATGAGGTACCTCAAGCTGAAGAGGTTGAGCCTATGAATATATTGTGGGAAACTTGCGGGGTGACCTCGAGGACAAGTTCCTGGGAAGGATTGTTAGGCCTTGATTTATATTAATGTGTCTTCATGGAAATTGGGTCGTAAACCCAAGATCGAGGTGGTAGTACTTACGAGAGAGTCATGGTACCAACCTCGAAAGAGGAACTCTTGAAGTTGAGCCATTTTCTCATTATTTCTCTAGGAGGTAGGAAGGGAGTGTTGTGCACATGGAGAGCTCAAGGTCGAGTCTGGGATTGAAACAAAGTAAAATAAAGTTAAGAAATAAAGAGTACCAAATATTTAATGGTCACATCCATCTTACTCGCCTTCACAAAAGTGTCACACATTAGTTACAAATGTGCTCTACAAAATGTTTCAAGTAAAATAAATAAATTTGAAACTTAAAGTCTAAACGAATATTTTGAAATGATCTACTTGCTAAAAAAATCGTTGTGTTAAAAGTTCTTGTAGTTCATAGGTGTTGTCAATAAATTCGTTCAATGGTTATGACTTTTAAGCCTACTCGTTCTCTCAACAACTTAGACAATATTTAGTAGTATTTGGTCACCCTATTTATTTTCATTTTTTTCGTAGTATTCGAGGAACTTGTTCATTATTTTATCATATAAATTGATTGTGATCAAAGCTAACTACATTTACCTACACGAACGCATTTTAAACAAACAACTTTACCATCTAAAAGTGATGAAAAAAGGTGCTCAACATTTTGGGATATGTCGCAAATATATCTACGATTGAGACCAGATTGGAGACAATTCAAAAGAGCAATATAATTCATTATGAAAATGTGCTCAACTTTGCATTGCTCTGTAGAACACAGAAGCTTTGTTTGTCCTTTACTCTCTATTTAAACTTTTAAAATTCTATTTTTCGATGACTTTATATGGCTTGTCAAACTTCTTTGAAGAAGCAACTCTCTTAATTGTCGAAGTAAAATTGAATACCTATATATAGCTTTATAGAGAATGACTCTCCAAATCAGCATTTATCATGTAGACATTTAAGACTTTGATTACTAATCAACTTTTTGTTATCATCAAAGGATTTCTGATTTCATGCATGTGGGTAACTTTTGCAAGTCAAAAAAGGAGACAAGAATGATGGGTCCAGACCTTTCAAGTCTAGATGCCCTCTTCCATTTAGGGGCTTCACATCAAATGAAAAAGCACCTCACCTACCTTCAATATTCTCAAAATTTAACATGTGGAAGGGAATCCCATGTAACTTGTTACTCCTTTATGAGTTTTACAAAATCATTGATGTTTCTAATTCCAGAAATTTGATTTTATTTTCTTTAAAAAAAAACTTTACATTTGGTAGTGGCACCTCTAACTGTAAGAAAATTTATTAGTTGCAATACTG
>CAIGRQ010038381.1:0-25433 GCA_903798375.1 Fraxinus sp. D2006-0159
AAATTCAAAGGTTAATTTGTTTAGGATAGAATCTGCTCAGATATCATGTTAAACAATTCAAAGAAAAAAAAGAAAAAAATGGAGGTTAGGGTTTCATTAATTCTGCATAATGAAAAGTGAATACAAAACCTAACTATATATAGTATAAAATAAAGGAAACTAAAAAAACTATTCTACGCTTAATAAACAATAAAATAAAATAATACTATATATCTTAACAACATCCACAAAAGATGTAGTTAATATTGATTATTTGACTTTGATATAAATTAAAATATGATTTTAATCCGTACCAAATAAGACCATAATATCTGATTTTTAGAGCCTCGAGATTTTAGGTTTTATAGTTTGTGCAATTCGTCGCCATGAATTATATTACATACCAAGCTACCATTAAAAATTACGAAACTTGAACAGTAAAGATATAACTCATACACACACGACATACAGAAATTTTAAGATTTGTCTCATTCATTTAACAAAAGTACATGTCTCCAGGGTAACATTGACGAAGTTCAGAAGAACGACCATAAATAACTCAAGTCTTCTGTACATGAAACTTTTGAGGTTTCCAAACCCAAGTGGTTTCATTCAGAAAATCGAACTATTACACTTAGCAGAGATCAGAATCTGGAAAACTGGACAGCTTACAAAGTTTACATATTATTATACAAAATTCAAACGGCGCTGCAAACACATATCTGAACGAAATCCGAGGTAACAAACTTCTCAATTATTACTCATAGATCTATGTCTGAAATAATTCAAATCAGAAATGAAAATACTAAAATCCAGCATAACAAATAACTAAATGGTTCAGTATGTGTTATTTCATCATTTCTCAGATTTTTACTGCAGAAACACTAAATGATGTAGATATGAATTTCCACTCTCTTATCTCTCTTTTTTTCTTCTTGTTATCACAACATATTAGAATAGGGTGTGACCCAAATTTCATTTGGAATGCTATTTGTTCGAAGTCTATTTGACAATTCTAGTTGAAATTCAATTTGGAAGTTCAATTAGGAATTTGAAATTATGTTGACTTAAAGAGGTGAAGATTTGGACCAGGGAGAAATTTTTTGCGCATTCCCACTTGCCGAGCGCCCGTATCCAGCTCAAGCGCTTAAAACATGAGTGTTGGCGCTCGAGCAGCTTTTCATCATGCCCCGTTTTGCGTTTTTTAACGCGTTTTTTTTTTCTATCTATAACTCTATTTATGAGGTTTGAAACATTAGCTCTTCATTTTGATTTAAAGAAGTTAGACAATATTGAAAACACAATATTTTTGTATTCTTTTTTCGTAGTTTAGTGAATTCTCTTATCCTCTTCAAATTGTCTCTTGTTCTTGTGATATTTACTTCATATTGTGCCATTGTGCCATATATATTCATCTTCGTATTCACAACACAACACAACCTTTGCATACAAACTATATTGTCTTTTAACAAAGCAAGAAAATGAAGGAGGTCAGGTATTGAAGATCAAACGAAGAGATTACTATTTTCAAAAGATTTTTTCCATTCAAGAAATCAACCGTAAATACAATGTCCAAGTGGTTAGTTCTTATTGATTTATGATTACCTACATCACTAATGGCCCTTCGGGATAATGATTATTTAGAACGAATTATGAATTGGTCCTTCGCGTAAAATTATGAGATGATATGAATTCCTACGGAGTTTGGGGTTTTGAATGTTAGGAAAAATATACAATATTATGAAGTGTGTCCTTAGAGTAGATTTGTTCCTTACCATAATTATTTGAGGTTTGTTAAGCGTCTGTTTTTCAGGATACAGAGTATTAAGTCTACACTTATTTCTAATAGTTAACACCCCCCCCCCCCCCCCCCACCCCCCCTTCCCCCTTCCCCCTTCCCGGGTAGACAATCGCTCAAGTGCATCAGCAATTGAGTGAGAAAAAACTTTCTTAAAGGAAACAACGTGAAATAGTTCGAACAAACCATGGATGGATTTATTTATAATTTACATGAGTTTCATTCATCTCATAAGGTCACCACTCATCAGATTACACCTGTGAAGGATCAATGGTTGAGGGACTACCAATCAATTGGGATGTCAGCAGAAGCACGTTTTGATGGGGAAACTTTATGAATATATATGATTCTGATAGTGAACCACGAAGTACTAATTGTCCAAGCATTTCAATGAAGTAGGGGACCATATAGTATATATAGTACTCTTAACTGTCTTTTAAGTTTGGCTTGATGCAAAAGAAAATTAACATTAACCCTTGCATCAAGACGAAACTCAAAGGTTGTTAGATAATTTTCTGATGAATTTTTGTTATTTTTTGTTATGATCATGATCTGATATCATCTTCTGGATCATAGCACTTGTTTCTGCCTCAGACATCCTATCTTCTTCCTTGCTTTGAGATTGAGAATACGCCTCGAAAAATTCTTTGTTTTCTTTCTCTAACTCGCTCCACACTGCAAACCAACTTATAGATCAAGACACTCGTGTAAAAATATCTTGTACCTGTGCTACCGTACGACCAATAAAACTGTGCACCAAACAGATGAGGAATGAACCTCGACTTGTAGTCTTTAAGCGAGCAAAGTTCAAACTCTATGCATATGTTTAGCAAAAACAGTCATTTTTTGGGGAGAAAATGACACAGAAAAACTTAAATCTATGGATAGCATATTCTGCAAGTAGCATGAACTGATTTTATGCACCGGGATATTTTTTGCGTGTAGATTTCTGGTTAAAAAATACATAGGTATATTTATTAGGTTCATGCATGTGATGGACAAAGAAAGGGATTAAGATAAACTAACCAGTTGAAGTAATAACTGGTTGAATATTGGCATGCTTTGAAAGGGCTTCCATGCACTCTTCTTTGCTCATTTTGAAGATCAAACAGTTTTCTATAAGGTGATGTACCTAAACCACATCAAAGCATCGGTTTTAAATCCATCATAAGCATAGCTTCAAAACTCATCAAGAGCGAAGTACTATGACAAGATTTTAGTTTCTTTTCTTAATATTGTCGAGTCACCTTACCATGTGGATGTATGAAGCAGTAGAGTCCCCCATGACTGTATTCTGATATGATCTTCCTAATGAAACACACAAGCTCAATGATCAGAATTACAAGATATATAAAGAAGGTATTTAGAGAGTGAATTGGATCAAAATTTTATGTTGAGAAGAAAGGAGAAGAAATGGTAGGGTGAGGGGAGAAGTCCCACGTGGGAGATGAAGGATAATTGGTGGAGAAGGGATTAGAGCAGATTTGTGAATGATCATTTCTTTGTCTTTCTCTTTGTAGTATTGATTATCATTAGCCAGCACCCCCTCCACGTGATGATTGGGCCCCCAATTTTAGACTCATATACTCTACAACTAGACAAGCTAAATACACTATAGTGCCAATATTCCACCATAAGGTAATGAAGATCACTTTGTGAAATTCATTTCAGTAGAATATTAGAGGTGTAAAACAGGCCTGTACGGTCCATTTTTGAAGCAGTTCGGACTCGGCAAGACTAGCAGCATAACCCTATTGCAGAGGAGGCCAATCCACCGCACACTCCATCATAAGTTGGATTGTGCTTTAAATGTGTGGGATCGCCTAATCAAGCATATTTTAACAACCTCTAGATAGTTTCGGGCTTGAACTATTTCTCTTTAGAGTATTTTTGGTTGCATATAAGACGGTCCAGGAATATTGTTGTTTGGCACGCACTGATTGGTTTGCATGATAGAAATAATAAAGCACCCCTCCACTCACCCCCACGGAAAGAAAAGAAAGAAAGAAATGAAAATCCAATTTTTCCACACTTTGCTCAAGTTCACTGTCGTGTCTTGCATTGAATTGGTCCTTGCATGTTACTTTCCGTCCCTTTAGGGCTCTCTAGAAAGACTCGAATTATAGGATATTACCACTGCTATTTTGGCCTCACTCCTGTGTTTCTTTCAATCATTCCACCCATCTTTATGTCGATCAACTGTCAATTGCCTTGCTCATATTACAATACCAATCACATGCCTCATAGCAAGTTACAACATGCATCTCACTGCACTAATTAAATTGAGGTTCTCGCAATGGTTTAAAGAAGATGGAGATGTAAAAATCTGCCTCGGCTTAGCTGCTTTTCCAGGAAATTACGATATTTCTATTATTAACATTTTATACGATGCTTAGTGTTAAGATTTGGGGTTTCATCTTAAAAGGTCAATATTTTTAAGAGGACTAGCCCAATGTCTTTATTAATTGGTCTGTGTCAACATCTTTATTCAATGTGATATATATATCCTTAACACGTCCTCGCAAGATGGTAGCTCGTTTGAGCAGACCAATCTTGAAAATCCACGTGCTCTCTTTTGGAGTCTTAACAAGATCGCTCGTTGGAGTATAATGGGCTCTGATACCATGTTAAGATTTTGGATTCCATCTTAAAAGGTCAACATATTTAAGAGAAGTAGTCTAATGTCTTTATTAATTGGTCTGTGTCAACATCTTTATTCGATGTGATATATATATCCTTAACACTTAGAATATTTTTCATGACTGTTAGGTTCTTTCACCTGCACAATAACTTCAAGAACAGAGGAAAAAACAGCAATGGACTTTGAAGAACAAAGAAAGGTGCAAAAACAGAACAAAGAGATAAAAAACAGTTACAGAGAAAAGGAGAAGTCTCAGTTCATTTTCCTCTTTTTTTAAAATACATACTACATAGACTTCTTTTAACATACAAATGGAAAAATACACAAAAGTTTGAACCTAGAGTACAGTAGCTATCCATTCAGCATGACTATTGCAGGCTACTTTACTTTCTACTGTAGATTAAGAGACAGATAACCTAAGTTAGGAGTTTTAAATAAAAGCTTCATTTCCTTCAATGACGACTAACAAGGTATCCAGCATAAAATAGTTCTTCTGTTGGATTTTCCATGTTAATTGACCTATAATTTGTTATCTTAAAGAGTCTTGGAGTAGATGCAAAATAATATGTCTTATTCATTCTACTTATTCTTCACAGGCTTGTCCTTTAGCTTCTCTCTGACATAGCACCTCATTGGCAACTTGCACTGTCCAAAGTAAGTGAAAAAACCTGTTTGAGATATAAAAAGTAGCAAGGCAAACAAAACAGAAATCTTATATTATTCAAGATATTTCACCAGAAAATTATATCCTCATCTGAACTAAAATAGATTCTTTCTTGGGTGCATTGTGATAGCATGCACTTGATCCTTGTTGGGTTTCCAAAGGATGAATAAGAGGATATGGTAGTGAGAGATTTGTGGTTCTTAAATGATCTAAAAGTGCCTTAAAAATTCACTATGTACCAACCACATATATCATGTACAATGTTATCAGAAACTAAGGGAGAATGTGCACCTCAAAATCTGTCGCATAGTTGAATGAAGTAAAATTCTCAACCTCTTCGATAGTTTAATTTTTTGGATAAGATAGTCGAATGCAACGAGACAAGAGAAAATAGAAGCATGTAACAGCAACCTCATATCGTATACTTCATTGCCATGTCAACAACTCCAGACTCCAGTGGCCAGTGGCTAGCTAGATTTGGATTCACCTTGACCACATGTCAGATAAAGATTGGTCAGAAATATAGCAGTGATCAGTAAGAAATTTCTATACCTTGACTAATTAAATTGTACACAAACAGAATCTTCAAAATTTTGAAAAAACAGAAGCTGTTCAAAGGACAAAAAAAGCACTTTTCAGATAGATTAGGATTGATGTTTATCTCTGTAGTCTTTACCATTTTTGATAAGAGGGTTATCTCTCCTTAAATTCTAGTTATTAATTGATGAAATAATAGTAGTAATAATGCGTTAACACATCAAACACTCGTTAAATTAAACGTAGCAACAATGATGGAACAACAGTAGTAATCTTGAAATAATATACCAAGCACTCGTTGGTCGTCAATTCAACGTACGTAACAATGATGAACATGTAGTCGCCCTAGTATTAAAATCGTACCTAAGACAGATTAACTGCAAATTAAAGGGAGCATTGCATAATTGGTTCATCAAATCTATTGCAGTAGTCGTTGAAAATTGAGACCAATTCCTTTAGGACTTGGGAGCAATGCTATATGTAAAAAGCGGAATAATCTCCATGTTAGGTTGCATTCTTTCGGCAAGTTTTGAGGAAAATATTGTCTACATTCCATTGGAGTTTAAAAAGTCGTGTATAGGAAAGTGTTTTTCTTAAGATTGTCCATGTGTCGTCACGTGACACAATATTGAAATTGATGTAAAAAATAATGTCCATGCATCATGATTGCTATATATATTCATAAACTCATTTTTATTTTGAACATGTTTGATGTAGACTTTCTTGAAAAAGGATATAGAGAATTTTTTTTTTATTTTTATTTTTTTGAGAATATGTGAATAAAAAGTAGAAAAATATTATCGATTTACGTGTATGTTTATCTTACCAGGAGAACGTAATTGAAAACGAGCTTTAAAGAATAGGTGAACTTGCTATTGCATGCTTCTATTTTAATGCGTTGAATCATATGATCAAATTGATCATAGGTTTATGTTATTTGATGTGGAGGAAGGGATTCGTAGATTGTGGCTTGTTGTACCGTATTGATCAGCTCCATTTCACAAGGAAATATTCTCAAGCAAATTATTAAAGGAAAAATTAAGCATCTAAAGAGATAATGAAACAACCACCAAATAAATCTTACAATCAATTGCAATATATATTGTACAAACAAATGAACCTACTTACAAGAAATCAAATTTTTTTTCCTTATTTTTTATGGTTGATACTTCCAGCAGAATCAAACCACAACTGAGGGATCAAGAAATGGATATACAATTTACATATACAGCCAAGCCTCATAAAATAATGGCATCAATATTGCAAATATTTATAAACATTTATTCTCAAGACTTCCTTGACAATAGTGGCTCTAAATGAGTGTTAACATCACCGGAGGTGAAGTTTTGTGGGTAACCTGACTCCAATTGAGAGAGAGAGTAGTCTTCTGTTCTCTGTTTCAATATATTCTGGAAACGGCCAGGCCTATTATTCTCCAGAAAGCGTTCTGGTTTCTTAGGTGACTCATTTAAGCTCTGGACATGCTGCAGGCAAACTTGAACAGCATCATGTATTCTAACGAAATACCAATCTTTTCCAATGAGATCAATTACGCCTGATCTTGCTAAAGTCAGTAGAACTTCTCGATTTGGATTGGAAATGGCAATCTGTAATTGAATGCAAGTTGTGAGCATAAGAGTTTTGCAGATTATAGCCAGTGGTAATTGAAAATTCTACTCTAGTACCTGAATGTCTCTCGACTTGTATTCTTGATGGAGGTCTTTCAAAGCTTGAATGGCACTAGAGTCTATATATGTGACCGCTGAAACAGATGAAAACATTGTATATGAGACCAAAAAATGACAGATAAGTAAGTTAGATCACATTGTCTCAAAGAACAATTGTTCAAGTATATACGTTCTGTTATTAACAAGTGTGATTCATAAAATTAGAGAGGACCAAATGATATGGACAAGTGCTAAAGAGTACCAAATGATATGGTGCTAAAGAGATTCTATGCGATCAGAACACACCTCACAAATCGGTAAATTCTATAAAACGGTTTAGACCGCTATATCTTATGGTAACGACTTAAAAGAACAAAATTTTCCTAGGATAAATGTACCAAAAATGAGAATGTAGAGATTGATGCATGATCATCCTAGAATGGACAAAAAAATAAACAAGGAAAGAATGACTTAGAAGGCCAGGACATGTCTTGCATCGACCTAAGGAACCTTTCATTCGTAAGAGAGATTTTAGCACAGTAGTTATGGTAGAAGGGAGAGAGAGTTACACACATTAGACATTTTAGTCAATGTCACACTCGACCAAATGGGAAAGCAAAAAATGATACGTGTAATTGATACCAAGTTTATTGAAAATAGAGCTAATCGATGCAAGAAATTAGAGAACCTGAGTATTACACACATTCTAGGAGAACCAAGAAAAATAAAGTATATGCATAAAATACATAGTAGATAAAAGTTTTAGGTGGTGACTCACGAGCCATTTCAATAATTACAAAATGAACTCTTGTAACTTCAGGTCCGCGTTTTGTAGATCCATCTTCGTCAATTTCATATTCCCGCAGCCTGGGAAAGTTAATTGACATGAATATTTATTTGCAAATAAGAAACTAAACGAGAGAGAACATATAATTTTCCATCTTTGAGGAAACACTAGTTGTAACCTGTCTTTGATATAATTTATGTTTGCAAAATATATTGGCGCATCAATTCGAACAATCACTATCCCATTGTATGTATATGCTTCTGGATACTGCTGAATGTTCCTGTAGACAGTGGTTCCAGGAAGTCGACCCAGGACAGCTGCAAAACAGACCATAGCTTAGACACCAAAATATTGAAACAAATTGCATAGGATGCGTGATGGAGCATGTGATGAAAATTTGCATCAGAAACATGTCAAAAGTACACACATACTTTAAGCTAAAGACCAAGAAATAATGTAGGATTCACTTCATTGAAGATATTTTATTTTGATTTCTTTCTACAATTATTTGGTTAAAATTAGGAAAATTCCCATTTTTGCTGAGCAGGTAACTTTCTCTATTTACAGATTTTAAGAATGAATAGGAATAGGATTTTCATTTATGTAGACTGTTGATTATTGATAGACTACAATTATAATGACAGCAAGTACTGACATGATTACAGATATAATGAACAGACGAGGCATCAAAAATACTGAAGGGAAGCAAGTAATAAATTATTTTCAGAAAGTGATAACTAACTCAATAATTCAAAGATTAAAACTAGACTCACCAATATGAGGGTTTGCAGATTCATGGATGACAAAAGCAAGTGAAACACCAACCTTAAAGCCAGCAAAACAGAGAGAAAAAAGGGCAATTGTTAAGATTGGCACAATCCAGCATTTTAAAGGAAATTAAGCTGCAGATGATGGTATAGATAATTTTTTCGTGACATGCTAAATTCTACAGAAATTTCAAGTGAATATCCTGCTAATATTTTAAATTATTAAAGATAATACACAATGACAGGACAAAATATAATTTGAAATTAGTGAAAGCAACAAGTATATGAATACAATGAAGATATCTATACACACATATAAAGAAGAATAAAACATTAAACTTATTGGAGAGAATATAGTTGCAATTGACTAAAAGACTAAAATCACAGAAGCAATAAGCTTAACTTAATTCCTTGAAAAATACTAACACGGTGATTTCGACCACAACTAAGCTAGTCTAGCAAATTTTATAGTAGCGAAAGAGATTGTGCATGTCCAAGTACTCTGCTCACTCCAAATAAAATATGAATTAAGCTACTTTGACAGAAAATGTTGACATCCTAGTTAACACATGTATTGGTGGCAAGAAACGATTAAATTTAAAAGTTGATTGTTTTTAAAACAGTCCAATAATAGAACGTCACGTGACATTCTGTCAAGAAAGATGTTAAACTTTCTAGCAATGTAGCATACTAGCATGGTTGATAAAATATATACATGCGTGTGTGTGTGTGTGTGTGTGAGTTTGTTTGAGAATATTCCAAGTTGCTTGACCTTTGTGCTTAATGGGCATTGCTTACATGATTACTTAAAGCTCCCATCTATTTTTGAAGAAAATCTACAGGCAGATAAAGAAAGCTGGAGAAATCAGATACCAAATAATCCTGGTCAAGCAAGCTTTTAAATAAAAAAAAATGTGTTAAAAGATTTATTACATGTGGTCAGAATTTAAAAGGTGAGGCGTGTGCTAGGAATATCACATTCCCAGGCACGGGGCACAAGTCCTAGGAAATTTAAGATTTTAATAATTTGAAATACAAATTATATAATATCAAAAAATAAATTACAAAATTAAATATTTGGAACAAGCATAAATAATTTCTGAATAAGAAAGATTAGATGTCCTTGTGTTAGAAACTATTTTTCGAAAAAGAAAAGAAACCAGAGCATGCAAAGTAATCATTCTGATAAGATAATATTAAGAACTGGAAACTTGTCAAAAATTTTGTGTTTCTCACCCGTGAAATTGAAATTACAATTTTAAGAAGAATATTATAAAACTCAAAGCTCTAGGTCAAACCAAAAATGGTGTGGTTGTAATTTTTCCAAAACCAGAAAAAACCAACAATATTTGGCCATGTTTGTTTCGGATTAAAATCATATTTAATTTAAATCAAAGTCAAACAATCAATATTAACCACATTTTTCGTGGATCCCAAGACTTTTCAACCACACATTTCAAAAACTTTTATCATTATCTACTAAAAATCTAATTTTAATCCCCACCAAACACCAATTTAATAAATCTAACTCATTAGATTACTTGGCAGCTATGATGCTCGGACTTGAGTATGAATACGTATCTAAGTGTCGGATCTTTTATTTTCTAAAATGTAGGATACGGGGAAATAGCTAAAAAGAGTCCAACTTTCGGACACGGGCACATCTTTCAAACTTCAATTTTTTTACTAATTCGGAATGTCATTTTGAATAAACCAAAATTATTTCTTCGCAATGAAGGAAATGTGTATTCAATAAGGGGTTAACGAATATAATAGAATTTTGGGATTTAATTTTAATAGTGAGAATTACTAAATGTTTTATAAGATAGAAAATGAGAAATTTGATTGTAATTTAGACTTATTGGAGCATTAAGTAGCACTATATGGAACCCATTTTCATTTTATACAAACAAGACCCTAAACCACCGATATATATATATATAGATAGATAGAGAGAGAGAGAGAGAGAGAGGGAAAGAAGGGAAAACCTAGCGTCGTCGTCTTTTTTCACCATCTCGGCGATGACGCTAGGTTTATATAGAGCAAAAGTGGGGAAAAAAAGAAGAAGGAAGAATACGCAAAAACGACGAAGTGTCCGGTTGAAACTCGGAGAATCCGACACATTCCATACCCATACCCATGTCGTTGTCGTGTCCGACACGGGTACTTCAACTATTTCAAAGAGTCCGAGCATCAGAGCTTGACAGAAAGAATGATGGTTTGTTATAGTTTGTCGTCTTTTTTTTATTTCCAAGCACTTGGTGGAAAAAAGAAAGGCGTTAGATAGGGTTCTTTGCTTTCTTATATCTAACATTACAAGTGAATTTGACTTCTTGAGGCAGATACGGTTTTATATATGAGAAAACCACAGTTCAAGTTTTCAGAAGTAAAATAAATACACCCTTTAGTTTGTTTTCTGTGTTCGAATCTAAAGTAGATTACACATTTTTAGGCTGGCTGAGGGTTTTATCTGTGAGGATAGTCAAATAATAACTGTTTAAAATGTGAATGAGTATGCAGTGGAGACATGGGTGCATAAGGTGCATTAAAGAGCCTAGGTGTAAGCTTTGTTAAGCATTTACCCCATGATAAGTATGCTCTCACCACTTTACCAGTGCAGTTCAGCTTCTGACACCCCTCTAGGCAAGGCTGGAGGTAGTCCCTAACTTTACCTTCTTAAACACAGCTTATCTGATTTTTGTGAATACAGTTGTCTTCGTGAAATTTGTCTTCTAGGTCTTTTGTGGGTGAACTTATAGAAGAACGTGCAGGACGCCAATATCTTCTGATATATGTGTGTGTGCGCGTGTGCAGGTGTGGGTGTGTGAAACTATAAAGCAAATGTTAAAGAAAGATCTTGAACTTTCATGCCAAATGTTAGTGATATGGTGGATGCTGTCGTGTAGTCAAAATTGCAAAATAGCTTTAGCCTAAAGTTTCATATATTTCATATCTGAAATGAAATCTTATGCGATATTTAAATCAAAATCCATAACAAAAACATCAATAAGAAAATATGCAATTGCTTTAAGCTTTAAGGGAACAATTATATGCTCGCACATCTATATATATATATATATTCACTATTCAAAACATCATTTTTTCAAAATAATGTCCATCAAACAGGACTTGATATGCATTCAGGTCTACGAGCAGTTCAAATAAAACTTCATGAATAATCATCCAAAAATGCTTTTATACTTACTCCAATAAGTACACCAATCTCTATGCCAAGGAACAATGTTGTAGTGCAAGTAATGGTCCAGAGGAGAAAATCCCTCTTATCTACACGCCATAGAAAAGTAGCCTCCTCATAATCCACCTGAAATAATGAAGTATCAAAATATACTCTTGTTTATGGACACAATTAACTAGGAGATTCCCCACCACCACTCCCCACCAAATCACAAATAAAAGCCTTAATATTTCTTGCCCCATGAAAAGGCCCTTTTAGGACATTAAACTATTCAATTTGAACTCCCAAAAAATAAATATTTCCAGCAGTTAAATATAAAACTGTTAGGCAATATGTCAAAAGTTTAATTCAAATTCCACAAATTAATTGGAATATGACCGTTGAACACTGAAATAGCATCTAAACTAAAGGTTAAATGAGAAGAGATTTTTTAAACAATTTTGAAAAGGGGTGCATCTTCACCACCAATAATGAATTGATAACATTGCTAGGTGACAATCTTAAACAAGCAGTGAATCATCTGTAATCTATGAAAAAATTCTCATGATTATCAGTATATGGCATTACTGTTATTATATCAGGCGAATCCCTTTTTGTGCTTCCCTAAAATATGAACCACTTCAAAGAATCAAAAAGAACCATGGATGTCAAAACTTGGATAAAATTTTAATCCAATTTAATAGTACATTCTTACATCGCATGTATGCGGTACATGAAATGATGGGCCAAAGAAATAACTGAAGTCTCATTCATTTTGCAAAATAAAATAACAAATTAGCATCTACGCCATGATATTGTGCTTTAGTCATAAAGAAGAGCACAACAGTTATAAAATTTTCAAATACACCCTGCGGAGAATTGGGCAACGAGCTGTCCCCACCCCAGCCTGCTCACAGACCCTATGCTAACATGTAGAAGATAAATTAAATGGTACACAGTCAAAAAACCTTAGTCATGTACTGAAATATACTTACCAATCCAATTACAGCAGAAATCACAATGGCAGCCAGAGCACACTGCAAAAATGATACATGTTGAAGGTGTAAAAATTCATTACTACAAAGTGATGATCAGAAAATATCTTATTATCACAATAAACAACAAAACCAGTAAAACATCAATATAAGAAAGAAATAGAGCTCTAGCTACAACTACGAGCTGTCATCACAAATTAGCAAGCCATAAGTTCTGTTAATGTTGGCAGCATAATTGAAAAATGTAAATGGAGGAACAGAAAAGTTGGGAAAAATAATGCTCAAGGAAGCCCAGAATAAAAATAGGGAACATCAAAATTGTCTAATTTGCTAAAAATATAGAGTTATGGCACCAGTTTAGCAATTGTAAACTCCAAAGAAGATAACATTAGCACAATGAAGTGCATGGGCACGTATTAACCTGGGGAATGTATTCAAATAATGGAGTCAGGAACTGTAGTGCACAGCCCATTATAAATCCCATTATAATCCCAGATAAACCAGTTTTAGCTCCACTTTCATGATTCACGGCAGACCTAGAGAATGATCCTGCATGAGTCATTATTACAAAAAGAATACATGTTAGAAGCTGGCACTGGAAGTAACAGTATCATGTGCTAACGTCATAACCAACTTACATGTATCCGTTTGATGATGTCATAAGAGAAATCATAAAGTAAACTGTTGGCTTGCAACAAAAAACTAACCTGTTGTAGGGTATGCTGAAAAGAATGATCCAAAAATATTTGCCACACCAAGGCCAAACAACTGTTAGAAGACATACAAGTATATAAACAATATATAGTTCTCCTTCAAATTTAGCACAATTTGCATGCGAGTACCAAGAAATAATGCACCATATTGCAATGTTTCAAAGCTTTTTACATCATGCAACTAACTGGCTGTTTATATCATGATCATAGAATTAACTAAAGAAAATCTACAAAAATCATTCTACCCCCCTGAGAAATCATATTATCTAAAGGAGACAGTCGACAGTCAATAGCTTATTGAATATAACATTAAGGGTATGTTTACACATCCCATATTGTACCAATGGAATTGCAAATGTTAAATGCAGGCTACTATGAATTAAATATAAGGTCTAGGATAATCAAATAATGGTTTCATGTTGAGCTGATACTTGACAGGATTACACATAAATGCAGTTATCATAGTTATCGAAATTTCCCTTTGGAAAACGAACCTCTCGATTTGAATCCAACTCATATCCATTCTTTGCTGCCAGTGCTTTGGCAATTCCTACAGATTCCTATATTCGAAAAGTATGTGATTTAAAATGTTCTATACAAAAAAAGAAAAAGAAAAAGAATAAATTTTCTCTCACCAAAATTGCCACACCAGTAATGAGCATCGCTGTTGGAATCAAAGATTTTATGTGCCCAAATTCCTTAGGGACGGAAAATTTAGGCAGCCCTTGAGGTATTTCTCCAACCTAAAATAGCAGTTGAAAATTCGTTAAGTGCTAACTATAGTTGTGCCAAATTCAGATACTTCATGGTAATAATAAATTACTCTAAACGGTGCTACATTCGCTGTTTATTAATCCATGTTATTCTCACCAATGTAATTGAAGATGGATGATAAATTGTCACAAAAGTTGTACCCAAAACAACGGCAGTAAGGGGACCAGCTGCTCGCAGAAAACGCAAATATTTCTTTGTTTTTCCCTGTGACCAGAACCAATCAAAGTATGTACAATTTAAAGAGGTATAAAAACAAAAAACGCATACTAAATCAATAGCCAACTGAACACATACCAGGTGCTTCATTGTTAGAATAATAGCAAGTATAATAGAGCCCATAACGAAAGGAGGCCACAAAAACTACAAAAAGAAGACAAACAGTGATTAGAACATCAGAAGTCACTTAAATTTAGAAACAAAGAGAGAAAAAAAGAACAGATGAATGTATAAAGGAACAATGGACCCAAGGACAATATCTATGTACAGAAACCTGAAGAAGAATATAGATTTCACTTCACTTATGAAAATTACAAGAAATCATATTTATATAAATTTCATCTTGTATTGTTTCACATTGTAAAGGAGTAGGATAAAATTCCACCAATGTTGTATAAAATAGAGCCATCTCAGAATAATCTCTGTTAACTATGAAGTTTGAATGTATATATGGTGCTATCAATTAAAAATAAATTTGAAGCAAGTTAGTCAAATTGGCTTGGTCATTTGTGCTGTCACTTTGTTCTTCGGAAAATGCAGTCCTCAAACTAATCTTAGTTTATATGGTAGTGTTTATGCTGTCTCATAAGTTAAATTTTGCTTGTCTGTATTAGTTGAGTCCTCTCTGTCATTACATAATTGGGATGGTGACATTAAATATTTCTCATCAACATCATATGGACAGACATGGTATGACATAAGCATACATGCATAATAGCGATGAAGATGCAGATCTAGTAATTCGATGGGACAATCATTTGAATATCTCATAAAATAGAAGAATCTTCATACAGATAAGTAACGTGCAATAGATCGAGTGGATTTAACTTATTGAGGAAGACAAAAGTACACATCAGAAACCCTCAATGGAATAAATAATCAAGCCCTGTTGCAATACGGACAGAGTAATTTTCAAAAAGCATTTACTTCGTTGGAATACACCATGTACCTTATCTACTCCTGAAACTATGCTTTTGACCAGTGGAATAATTTTGCTACTTCGTGTTATATCATATCCCAAGAAATATTTTGCCTGAGACAAGGCAATCACAATGGCTGAAGCAGTGGTAAAACCAGAAATCACAGAATGGCTGATGAACCGAATAAGCCATCCAAGCCTAGATGGGAAACAATACGACGTAAGAGCTTTATTCAAATGATATGAAAGTTAGGACATAAAAAATTCAGAATCTCAAGTGGGCACAGACAATTAATGATATCAAGTGTTTGCAAAATTTATTTCCATGGCCATATATTCATGCCCTAAGACTTCCGTTCAGTGACATCATAAGGGTTATTTTTAAGTTTTAACGCCTAGGGACATTGGGAGGGAGTTTTTCAAAAGGGATTCCTTCACTAGGAAATTAGACTATTCTACCTCTAGTGAGTGACTGACTGACTGACTTATAAAAGGATCGGTATTTGTTCTAAACAATTGTTTGCTTATGAATTGTACCCCAGGAAGCCAAAATCCAAGTTCAGTATTTCAAAGAGCTGAATTTCATTGTTCTCATATTTGTCCTGATTATCTAGATACATTTTATAAATGACTGAATCAGACATCTTCATATTGAATGAACTGTCTCAGCATTCAAGTATAAATATAATTAAATAGTATAAAATGTACATTAAACATTTGATTCCCTTCACATTGAATGGTAAAATTTCAACATGTTACAGAACGTGCAAATTTGAGCGAAAAACACCTTAAAATCCCCATTATGCATTCAAAAACGCCAACCATTAGTGCCAACAATATCGCAAGCTCTGTGTACAATGCCTCTGATGAGTCAACTATGCTGCCCAAGACATTAGAGACTAGAAGGGAAGTCAACGCCACAGGACCGATTGCAAGCTGGCGAGATGAGCCAAATAAAGCATACACAAATATAGGAACAAAACCAGAATCTGCATTGTAAAATCCAAATAAGGAAGTCGCAATTCATGAGGCTCCTATGTCCATAATCAATAGAGTAAGTAAAAGACCGATCATTTATTATAAGCATTGAAGGAAAATAATCATGTAAGACTCCAACTTAAAAACATCATCAGAATATATTCGAGATAACATCATCACAGTACATTATGACTCGTTTGGTAAGGTAGATTAGATGGTACTTCAAAGTGCTAAATAAGGGAAAAAAGTTTAAATTTTACCAATGGAACTGTCCAGCCATCTAATACTAATACTGCTTACCAAATATGTACAAAAAGAACAATAAGGAGGCAAAACTCACAAAGTCCGTATATTGGTTGAAGCCCAGCTAGCTTTGCGTAAGACATGGACTGATTGGCACACGAAAAGCAACAATGTTATACACGGAAAGTCGGATACAAAAATCCAATTATTTATGCATATTAGATGCGTATATACATGATACATACCTGAGGAACAAGCATGACGCCGACGGTGATCCCGGCCATAAGATCCGGCTGTAAATACTCACGCCATCTGTAGGTCCTAATCCAACGGTAGCATGGCAAGA
Source organism: Fraxinus sp. D2006-0159 (assembly GCA_903798375.1). Taxonomy (NCBI): domain Eukaryota; kingdom Viridiplantae; phylum Streptophyta; class Magnoliopsida; order Lamiales; family Oleaceae; genus Fraxinus; species Fraxinus sp. D2006-0159. The sequence goes on from CAIGRQ010038381.1 coordinate 17,200, forward strand.
AAAATTCAATCCATTCCATCCACGTCATCCGCTTCACCTTCGCACTCCATCTGGTCAAAACACCAGAAAACGAAGATGAAGACGACGTCGTTGCGGCGGTGGTGGAAGGATGCTGTAAAGGAATGATTTTGACGGGTCGGGTCGTTGTCCCAGACATCGAATTGAACCTGTTGAGTTCACCGGAACTAGGAGAAGCATAAGTGTTCTCCATGCAGTTTGAGAAGAAGAAATTTGGCCTCAGCCGCCTTGGACCGCGGCGGTCGGGCGGTGCGTGCGTGCTGAGATTTGAGGCTCACGCTCCTTCGAAGGACAAGTGGGGGGTTGCAGAATTGGTTCCGTAGAAATAAAGTTTGGATTCCGCAGAGGCGAATATAATACCAAAAATAACAAATCATACAAATAAGTATTAATAAATGTTAAAGTAAGTTAAACCCATGTTTGCTATCTCTAAAAAATAAATAAAATATGAGTCAAAATCAATAATTAATTTTAATCACACATTTTATAAAATTCATAATTTTTCAAACGCGCACTTTATAAAATTCATAATTTTTCAACAACGCATTTCATCAAATGTTATTAAATTTTGCTAAAATTTTGATCCTAGGGTGTGTTTGAGCCACATTATTTTGAAAGAATGTATTTTGGAATAGTAGATTGATGAAAAATGTATAGTTGAAAAGGAATGAAAAGTTATTGATGTGGTGGAAAATATTATTTTATTGCAAAATGTGTGATTGAAAATGAGTAGAAGAATTAAAATGAAAATTTTAATGTGACTCAAACAGAAGCTTAGAGCATATTTGATGACAATTAAAATTGAAAATATGGCTGTTATTGGGTCTCACTCGTCTAATAAAAGTCAATCATAACGACTAGTTTTCAATTTTAATCCGATTTTCTACAGTAAATTAATTCTTATTTTTCAACCACACATTCTTTAATAAAATAATATTTTATATCACATCAATAATTTTTTCTTCTTTTTCAACCATACATTTCTCATCATATCACTATTCAAAATCAATTCTTCATCCAAAAAATTCCTACCAAACAAGCTCTAATCTTTATCAAATACGAGCAAATTTTATTTTTGAAAACTCGAGTCGAAGAAAAAAATTGACACTAGATACACAAGTAAAGAAGATTACAAAGTTAGAACGTCACTTCGATATTAGATTATCGTACTCCACAAACAAACAACTTCCGTGTAGCCCTTTTTTGGCTAAAGTTTTCTTTCTTCCACGCTCTTATCGATTTATTGAATTTTGCACCGAAAATTATATTATTTAATAATTGATCCCACCACGTAGCTTGTATTTGGACATTAATGTGGCCAAGTTCATTAGAATCAATGAGAGAGAAACGTGCATTGACCAATTTGTTTGAAATATCTTTCGTGTGTGGTTGGGAATTTCATCAGAATATTAGAAAATGTGTTGGGATGTCCCAAATCTGAAAAGTAGAATAAAATAGTATTGATATTAAGTTGAGGGACCAAAGTTATAATTTTCTCTAAATTCCCACCAAGCATTATGAAATGTATTGGACAGATGCGGCGCAGAGGGAGAAAATAAATGACGAAAAGGAATCATTGCATAAGGGTAAAAACAAATCTTACTCTTTACCTTAAAGTTAGATGTCGGCTCATGTTACAGATATGGGTTACTTTTCAAAATTTTACTATTTATTTATTATTTGCACATTTCTTATGTTCTATAATTTATAATTATTTAAATACTCCCAAACATCTCTTGTACAAAGAAAAGAAAGTGGAAATCGGACTGGATGTACAGAATTTCCACCAGAATACACACGTTTGTGGGTCCCGCACATTTTTTTTAATTACATGGCGGATCCCGCACATTTGTGTTTATTCTGACCAAATTCCTGTGGCCTTCTTTCTGTACATAGGAGGAAAGCCAAGAGAGTAGTATATCATAGCACCTTCCTAGCTAATGTGCTTCTAAAGAATTTGCTACGTAACTAAATAGACATGGTCTAAAAACAATCTTCAATGCTATCGACGGGCGCTAAAATATACATTTTCTAGAGTTTCGTCTCAATCTAGAAGCTCCATTTTACTTAGCAATACATTTGATTCGATATATGTTTTAGAAGCATTGGATTTATCTCTCTTTCTCTCCATTTTATTTATCTTTTATATTTTAGAATGGATAAAAGACACAATCTATCCGATGTCAAATTTTTGCTTAATAATTGTATATTCATTAAACATTGATGTCACAAAAATTATAAATCTTTCAACTTGCGTGCCACGTAGATGATGGCAATACATAATATATATTGGAAATGCTCTCATGCCACCAACGTTGAATTCTAAGCATTTTAGAATAAGAAATTCTTGTATTCTAATTAATTAATTTTCATTTTAATATAGTCTTCGTCGTTTTGCTAAACCATGGTTTCATTTATTTTTCATTTCCGTCGTTTTTTGTTTACTGTGTGTTCGATCAATGTTTTCAATAGAAAAAGACCCGACGAATTACAAAGTAATGATGCCCTGTGTATCTAAGAAGCCGGTGGATCAAATAGGGTGAAAGATGAAAATGTAGTAGTGTATTTGTCTCATTTTAGTCATCTTTTTTCATTTGAAATTAACAATTGAATTGATCGAAAGCGACTCTACTCGACAATCAAATCAATCATGATCGACCAATATTGGGTCGAATTAACCTCCCAAAAGTATAGCTTGGGGCCTTCTAATTGGTTTTAAACTTGTTAGGTAGTCGTTATTCCAATACAATTGTCCAATTTAAAAGAACACGACAAGAAGTAGAGTGGTCTATTTTCTCTTCTACAATGAACTTAAATAGTAAGTTGGATCTTGAATCATGCTACATGTATCGAATTTTTTTATCGAATCTTTTACCTATTACTCACAATGGGGATGAAAACCACATTGTCAGAATTTTTAAATACATGCGGACCCGCGCATTATGTGATAGTCCATTATGTACAAATGGATTAACCCTTTTGAATAATTTTCAAGTCAATCTCAGTCAACATTTAACTGTGGCTGTGTACAGAGGAACATTAATTCCCATTCTCATACAACGGTAGAAAACAACTGCAAGTGAAGAACTAAAAGTAACTTCCTGAATAGAAGGGCTCATAATTTAGCAGGATTTCATTGAATCAACTCACAGTACATACAGTGAATAAATATTGTCAGCTTATAGCAAAGTTAATTTACATTAGTATACGCCAATTCCCCGTCTTCACTATATTGTTTTCGTCGTAAAAAACGAGGACTTGTCATCCTTAAAATCTAGCACCTTTGATACAGACATCATGTGGTCTACTTAGAGCACCATTGATAAGTTAATTTGGCCATTCTAGAAAGGTCCAGATGACGTAGTTGAACAGATTACTAAAACTTATAGATGACAGTAATAACTGATGGTAGCGGTAGAGACTATATTACCTTCAAGTTACAGATGCGCTTGTGAATGTTCGGGTTTATGAGTATACTCGTAATCAAGATGAACAAAAGCACGCTCTATCTCGGGCAGAAGTTCGAGCTTCTCTTGCAAGGATTCTCCAATGTCATGAGCTTCTTGCAGGGGCATGTCAGCAGGCAACACAATATCCACCTCGACGAAATAGTGAGAGCCAAAGGTGTATGCCCTTACAGTGTCGATGTGCCTTATGGATTTGTGGTGATTCCAGCATAGGTAAGTGAGTTTCTGTAGATATACTGGTGCAGCTGATCTTCCAATAAGGGAGTTCACGTTCTCCAGCACGGTTATTGACCATGTTCGGATAGTGTACAATGACAGCTGGAGAAGGTAGTAAGATTATAGTGTCAAATAAATAAATTGAAGAAGAAAAAGGCAATGACCCAAGTTTTCTGGAGTCACGCAAAAGAAAAATTAGAGTTAAATGCTTACAATAATAGCTCCAACAGGGTCCATCCAGTCATTGAAATAGTTAGCCATTACTACAGCAACGAGGCCAATGATGTTGGTGATAACATCAAAAAAGTGATCCTGGGCATATGCCTTGACAATCTCATTTGCAAACGTGCGGCAATAGACGAACAGAAGTAGTTTCACCAGAGTCACTGAAAGCATAATACCAATGACCCATCGCTCTTGCTCCTTTGTCAAATTGAATTCGTCATCCTGCACAAGCTCTTTGATAAAAGCTTAGAGACGAGAAATGAAGAGTCCGTATTTAAAGAATCAAGATTCAGCTCCAATCAACCGAAGCATGGAACACCCTTCCTCAATTCTCTCAAGTACCATATTGATTCAGGTAGAGATCACTTACATCAGAAACTAATGTGCGCAGGGATTCCAGTATAATCTGCAGTCCTAGAGTTGCCATGACAGAAGCGAAAACAAGGATTCCCTACAAATCATTATTTAATGTAGATTTCTTACAATTAAAAAATAATATAACACATAAAGTAATTCCAACGACAAAAATAATTTGCAGCCCTTATTTGCTTTCAAACCACAGAAACAGAGAACCAAACCTTAATATACAGAAAATGCAGTTTTATAATATTTATAAAATATTTTGCAGTATTCGGGAAATATATTTAGGCAAAGGTACACGGTAGATGAATTACTGTTGCTGTTAAAGAACCAATATAGAGAACTGATTATCCTTTGACAATTGATCTAGCAAAAATTATTATTCAGCCGAAATAGAGGACGACTTTATTTGATGCTTGGTATTGCAAAAGATAAATGATCTCCATTGCATTGCAACACGCAGGAAGTAATATTTACTCCCACCCATTAAGCCCCTAATGTTCTACACGTAAACCCAAAAAAATTTCCAACTTTTTAACCACATATTCTCCAAAAAAAAAAAATTATTCAAAACATAGTTTTGTAAGTTTAAAGGGCCACCAAACAGGGGCTAAATTTTTTTTACATGAATGTGACACCTCTTGTCCAGCCTAAATGCATGTGCGGGGATGTGTTATGGCAGATGCCCCAAGAGTGAAGAGTTCGACAACTGCATTTTCTTAATACATTCAAGTAGGAATACATGATCCCAAGATTATGTATGTTTGGGTCAATCTATGCAACCATGAAACCTCCTAAAGAGGTGCAAAAACTGATTCACTGTTACACACCAAACTGCAATAGTCCATTGTCCACCTGTAATATTCCCCGCTTGCACCACCAAATTGAAAGGATAGCAAGTAAAGCCATATGACAATCCATAATGGTGGATGACAGGAGAAGCATCAAGGAGGCCTGACAAAACTGGCTGGCCGACTGAAACCGTTCAGCTTCAGCTTGCTCTCTAACTCTCTTAATGGTCATTTATGTTACTGCATTAATTTTTCTTCTCCTGTGTGAGTTGTTTCGTTTTATGTTTCTTTAAAGACGCGTTCTAGGCATGTGGCTAGGGCACTATTGTTTAAATTGTTTTTGTCATTTTCTGGCAACAGGGTTCATAAGTCTTGATATAAATATTATGAAAATGAGGTTGTAAGTCTGGCTATAAATATTATGCACACTAAAATATGTGACAACGGTTGCAAAAACGTAGAACGGATATTTAAAAATGTGCTATTTCCAAATCAGATCATTCAAGATTATAATAAAATAGGATCAATAAAACAACAAAGTCACGGACACAAACAGCCATTCGAACGTTCATTCATTTAACAGTAGTTTGTAAAATAGAGTCAAGATCCTTTTACTCCACCTGTCAATCGGCTCACAACACTGAAAACAGCTTCAAACATGGATCAAGAAACGATGAAAGATATAACGCAAGATAATGTGAAGATGGGAAAAGCTGCAAGTAGAAATAATTACTAGTCCCATTTCAAATAGACCCGTGAAGGGGCCAGATTTGATTTAATTATTTTGGAAAGTGTAAGCCTGAGCTTTTCTTCTTTGTGAAGTAAAAATTAAATTGTGTGTCTTAGGAATGAATGTGAAAGAATAAGAGAGCGATATGGTTTAATGCCTCAGTCACTGAAAAATGCAGTGTAGATAATAGCAGATATTTCCTGAGAAACAAAAGCAAAACATAGTCCCTGTTTGTTACACATTAAAATTTTCATTCTCATTCTTCTACTCATTTTCAACCATACATTCTCCAATAAAATAATATTTTCCATCACATCAATAAGTTTTCCTTCTTTTTCAATCCCATTCACTATCACATCACAAAAAAAATGCATCATTTTCATTTTAATGTGCATCAAATAGGGGCTACAATTAGAGTTTTAGTAGATTGTGATATATTTTAAGGAATGAAAAGAAAAGGTAAGTAGCATATGATAGTCAAAATGTGCAATCTGATGAAAATAGTTATGGCTGTAAGTGTAAGTGTTTGGGTATGTAGATGATTTTTGGAATCAATAGGTTAAAAGGAACTAACCAGAGGCTGCATGCGTTTCTTTCCAATAGGATATCGATAAGGATTTGGCGTCTGCATGGAAAAAGCAGTAAACCACAGGATAAAACCAGATAGTAGATCGAGAAGCGAATCTAGTGTGGACGCAACAATGGCCAACGAACCACTCCTAATAGATGCATAAACTTTTGCTGCAAAAAGAAGCATGTTTGCAACATTTGATATCCTGATGGCAATTGTTTCACTTTTAGCCAAATTATCCCTCTCTTCCTGCAACCAAACCAAAAAAATAAATAAATATTTAACCCTGGTAACACCTTGTTTACCTCTAGATATCTAACAAAAAATTTCATCAACCTATTGAACAAAGAAAATCAAATTAAAGTTGTAAAGTAAAAACCTTTGACATTCCCGGTACAGAACCTCGCTCAGCTAGGACATCCATTTCATTGAACCCCTCCAGCATTTCTACCTGTTGCTGATAATACTCTGCAACATTATCTTCTGGACCTGTACCATCAAGGCAAACAAATGAAATGCCTCCCTTGAACGTGTCAATAGGCATCAACCACTCATCTTGGTTTCAATCAGATGACGACAGAATTTCACTAAATATAGGACATCATAATTAAAATTAAAGCCAAAAATTAGCAAAACTAAAAACAACAAGTGAACTCAGAGGGCTCCCATAAATATAAATCAAGTGTACGGAAACATTAATTGTCCAAAGTAGACAGTTGAAGAAACCCAAAGCAGTGCAACTACATGCTAGTAATACTTACGTTTTTTCTACGACCTGGCATTCGAATTCAATACTCGCCAATCAATATTATTTTCATTAAAACTTAAAAGCAGTCTTGAAAGCAAGAAATACATCGAAGCCACCCTATAATAATTAACAGAAGTGCTCAAATTTTCTCAAAAAAAAAAAAAAACGATTAAGCAAATGAATTAAAGGAATAAATTAATAAAAAAATACATCTTGTATATTAATATACTACTTGTCTTGCAAGCGGATTTAATAATCCAGATGCATCGATCTGAAGTTGTTCGGAACATATACTACACCACTGTAGTATTAAAAAAAAAAACGAATCCATTTTATTACTCAAAAAATTATTCCATTGCATTTTTAGCCAATAATGTCCCATAATCCCCTTTCGCTGTCCACAATCATTAGACCTATCAAAAACTACTGAAACTAATGTTCTTACCGCAACACAGTACAAGAATAAAGAAAAACAAAAAGTATTCTGAGCTAAACCATGGGCAAAGAATTAAAGAAAGGGAATCTGCACAGTTCCAAAAAGAGTATTGAAATTCAGCCAAAAAATTACCCAAAACTTCAAGACAGTCATGGAGCCCACGGGGAGATTTTTCTTTGTGCTCAGTGGAAATATTGAATCCATCGAAGTTCAACCGCCATGACCGGTCACCCTTTCTAGTCTCCAGCAGTAAAAGTTGCTCTTCGGAGCCGTCGGAATTTACAGGTTCCATTTCCTCGCTCACTTAGAAATTCACTTGTATAATTGAAAACAAAATGGTAGTGTGCAAATGTAGTGAGATTTTTGGGGAATAATAAATTATCTGGTTACCGATGGCGGAATTTTCCCAACCAGAGAAGGGGGAACTGAAGGTGGCTTTATTGTATGTACTCGCCGCGAGTATGTACAGTGTACTCGCTACTCCTTTGGACTGTTGGTCCACGTATGAAACCTAACTGTAGGACCCGGCGGCAGGTGAGTCCTGTGTTAACGTGGCAGGTTGCGATGATGACTTGACTGGATTTCATGGTGGGATACGTGTACAGTTAGGATGAGAATTAAAGCGACTCACGCGAAATCACGGAATGGATTATCATTACGAAAACTGTTATT
>CAIGRQ010038408.1:0-23841 GCA_903798375.1 Fraxinus sp. D2006-0159
ATAAATAAAAAATGTGAAAAAAATATTTTTCCTTCATTTCAATGCATAAAATCAAAATATTTTGATATAAATTATTATCGAGGACGATGCTTGCTAATTAATGAAAGGTTGAAGATGAGAATTTGACAAAAAAATGTTAAGGAAATAATTGCTACAATGAGCAAAGATTGAGAAGTTTAAATGTAATTAAAATGTGGTGTATCAAATAAAAATTGTGGCGACAATATAACCCCTCAAAACATTATTGTATTCCATTTGTAAAAATCAAAGTATTCTAATTAAACTTCAAGCAAATATGGTTTCACGATGGAACGGTTCAACTTCATTTCTACACTCGTTGGACTCCTAGTGTTCAAAAGTAGTGATTTCGAATCTTCCCAAATTATTCGTATTTCTCCACCCAGGTGTATCAAAAAGTGTGGTGAACCACCCAATCTTGTTCAGCCCACTCTAGGCACTGCCCACTGTCCAGCCTGGTGCAACCTGACCATGGACTGGGAAAACACATGTCAAATCATTTCGAAAAACAAAAACTTCATGGGCAAAATCAACCCTTGCCAGGCCCATGAAATTTTATGCACGACCGGGCCACCTTAAAAACTGTGCAGAACTCATTTTACACCTCTACCTCATATGATATCACCCACTATGGATGTGAAGTCAACCGTAACAGTTTGCAAAGAATGAAATCTTCCATAAAAGAAATTGGAGAACTACCAAAGGATAAAACTAGCGCCAAAAAAGAGTATGCCAACACTTTATTATGTGTTTGGATAAATAAAATAACATACAATAATAAATATCAACACAAGTTTTCACTCTCCGACTATGATCCATCACTGTATTATATGTTTGGATAAATAAACTAACATACACAAATAAATATCGACAAAAGTTTTGTCCCTCTGACTTACACATCCATCACGCACAACTTATTCTGAATTGTAAGAAATGCAGCATAATACTCCCTTCAAAATGCAACAAAACTTGCAAACAACGAAAGAGTGTAAAGTTCCAAAATAGTTTTGAAGAAATTAGAAGATGAAAACTACACTATCGTGCACTCTGGACTTCTGGTTCTGAGCAACACATTCAGATATCCACATCAAGTTCCTGATCTCCTGCTCCCTCAACCTCATGTAGGCAAAAAACACACCATAATGGAACTGCAATGACAAAAGAATACAGATAATTAATTCATCATGTGAAATTGAAAATAATAATAATAATAATAAATAAAGAGTAATGATATTTATCATCATGATGATGAAACATCGGTGATATGACAATTCATTATCCCTCACATTTCTCTCTCTCCTCCTCTCTTTTGTAAAAATTGAACTGCTCAATCTCATTATTCTACATAGATTGTCACATCACTGATGTTCCATCATCATAATAAATAGCATTATTCATAAATAAATAAAGCAACAAATAGATGTGTGAATTGTTGTTTGCAGAAAATAATAAATACTCAGGCATCGAAAAACCAAATTATTCTTTCCTAACTGTATAATTCTCAATTTTAATTGCTATCTCTTAGATACAAACCTGCTGCTCAAATGCTAAACAAAGCCGTTTCACCTCCTCTTCGTAAAAGGCTTTGTCAAGTATCTGGCTTTCTCCATAGGATAACTTTGAAAATATGGACTGATAAGGAGGATACTTTTCCATGACAGCACGGACCTATAATAGTTGAACAAATTATTACAAATTGCCACAACCAGGTAAAACAAGCCAATTGCAGGTACTATAGAAAATTAAAAGCTTCAGGCTGAAAAAAATAAATATCCATCATCCAATGCTAAAATAGATGGAAATGGATCAAAATAGAATAAAGGCATACAATTGCTCGCACAGCACAAAGAAATGCACAACTCAATGGGCCACTGACCTAAGCAAACTCTATAAATTTGTAACTCCACCACTCCCCCATTTATATAACTCATTTTTCACATTTGTTACGCCCCTTCTCGGCTGGCTTCAATCTGTCTCTTTCAGTTAACTCATTAAAAAAAATGATCATGCAAAAGCCTTTCAGAATTGGCACTTTTCGATCAACAAAATAAGAAGCAGAATCTCTACATTGTCCAACTACCACAGCACTGAGCACCTCTTTTCTTCTGTAGGTTTTATAGTCTCAACAACTCACCCGCAAAAAGAATAAATAAACTCCTATTCGGTTTCACTTTTCTAATATACTACACAGTCCATGTACCATAACGCACCTCACTTAAAGCACAAAAGGGGGAAAAAAAAAAGAAAAAAAATCTCCAACAGACATCATTCTACACCTTTCATCCAACATTTCTTGAAGAGAAACTTCTAACGGGGGTATTTGTACATCATACATAAATATAATGACACCTTTCAAACGATTAACTCCTCCAATCTTCATTCTGAAGGATATGCTTTTCAGGGCGATGTTGATCAGTTTCTCAGGCAAGGAAAAGAATCAAGGATTTAGTGAAAGCAAAGACATCTTCGTGTAACCGAAGATTATAAGAAAAATAGCATAAAATAAGAAATAGGTTGTACCCACTAGAACACCTATCACCAACTATGTTCATAACTGACTATGGATAGTTTTACTGTACCATAGTAGGGTGGAATTTGGAGCGAATGAACCACTATTTTAGAACTATACTACTGTGAACTAATGCACAAAAAGAGCATAACTTCAACATAATATATTGACTTGACATACCTGATCTATATCCTCGGAGATAGCGAGTTCCTCGTGACCGTAGGGATAACTAATTAATAATTGTACTAATATCAGTTTCCACGAAAAAGAAGTTCCAAGAATTCATAGTTATTAAATAAATTAAAATAACGAAAAGCAGATGCAGAAGCTCTTACAGTAAGCCAAAATTAGAGTACAATTTTCTACGATCATCTCGTGTAAGCTCAGTGCCAATACTACAGATTGAAAATCATACAAAAGGGTAAAAAAGAAATGCATTATGAGAACCTTAAAGGCATCAAACCAATAATTTCTAATAGTGACGCTACCTGTTTATGGTGATATTAACAGCCCTTCTATCAGCCTCAAAAGCTAGGATGTCTGACATAATCTCTGCAGTGGCACCACCAATTTTCTATTTGAAAACTTTCTTGTTAGACTAGAGTAACAAAAAGGAGAATGTGAAATACTGAAAGATACAGAGCATAACTAGAAGGCAAACGTTTCTTTAAAATTCAGGGATGAAAGGTTTACCTGGCAAAATCTGTAAAAATCCTCAAGGTATGCTTTGTAGAGAGTATTCCTCATAATTTCAATGTTCATGTCATCCAAGTCCTAGAAAATATTCATATAAAGGGGAGGTCGACAGAGAAAACAACCAACATTAATAGAACTTAAGAAGCACAGATTCGGATACGAAATTCAAATACGATACGATATGGGCTCGCCAATACAATTATTTAAAGAGTTAGCACATGTAGATGTGTTTATTAAATGTTTTAATACTATTATCTACTTCCAGTAATTAAATTAAAATTGTCAATTATTAACAAAATTTTACGTATATTAAAAGTTTTAGTACCATTATCTATTTCCATTAATAACACTATAGTTGTCAACTATTGACACGATTTTATATGTAATAAAAGATTTAGCCCTTGTTTGATTCCCAATTTTTCAAAATACATTAGACTCTTTTTTTTTTTCAACCACACATTCTTCAATAAAATAATATTACACGCAAACCCAAAACTTTTCATTCTTTTTATCCATACATTTTCTATCCATCTACTATTTCAAAATACATTCTACACCAAAATTGGGCTCAAATAAGCTCTTAGCCCCCTGTTTAGGCTGCATTAAAAATAAGTTTTGGGGAAAAATGTATTTTGGATTAGTGATTTTTTTGACAAAATGTGTGGTTAAAAAATAAGGAAAAGTCTTGGTTTACGTGTAATATTACTTTATTGGAGAATGTGGGGTTGAAATAAGAAAAAGGAAAATGCATTTCTATAGATGGAGCTCAAACAATGGCTTAATACTATTGTCTATTTTCAATAATAAAACTCTAGTTGTTAATTAATTTATTACTATGCCCCTGTTTGAAACCCATTTTTAGTATAAATAATTTTTAGAATAGTGATTGATGTAAGAAATGTGTGGTGGAAAAGTGATAAAAAGTTTTTGATTTGTGTGTAATATTATTTTATTGAAAAATGTGTGGTTGAAATGAAGAATGAGAATGAGAATGAGAATAGAATAGTGCTTGATGTGAGAATGTGTGGTGGAAAAGTGATGAAATTTTTTTGATTTGTGTGTAATATTATTTTATTGGAGAATTTGTGGTTGAAATGAAGAATGAGAATGAGAATGAGAACGAGAACGGGAAATTAAAGGGTGTCAAACGGGGGCTATATATTTTCAACAATGTGTAAACTAACATGTTTACAATCTTTCAAATAGTTAATTAATAAATACTATCTAATTTTAATAAGCTATTGATAATGACAATAGTTATGAATTAATAAAACTACTTTGTCATATATTAATATTGCCAATGATAATGAGTTTTAAAAGAGTTTAAAACTAATAAAACTTTTCTTCGTCACGTATCATAATGTGTTCGATGCGAATTGAAAATATTAAAAAATTAAAATACGGAGTATACAAGCGTATCCAAACATAGATACATATCAGATATGTGTATGCAATAAGTTTACAAGTATATGTGTTTCTTAGAATAAAATCAAGGGAGGGCATAGGCCTGTCCCAGCCCAGTTGCAAAATCCATATAAAAAAAAAAATTATTTTTCATTCTATGGCTCACATTATGTCAACTATAGTGAAACCCAAACTTAAATTAGTTCACCAAGCCCCTCAGTCCAATACCCAATTGCACATTTAACTCATAGCCTATAGCCATAAACCGTCCCCCTCAATGCCATAAATTTCACTTGCAAATTCAATTTTCATCCCCTAAATTAAACCTTTATTCAATCTCTAATTTCATTGCTACATTCCCCAACTCTATTCATCTGCCCAAATTCAATTTCAATTTCCAAATTCTCAACCCTAATTTTTTTTTTTTCACTTTTCTTAATTCAAAGTTTCCCCAACAGTTTAAAAAAGATAGAAATTATTCAATTAAAAGTTAGAAGAATTGTGATATAATATTTTATCAAAAGATATTACACATCTTACTGCTAATACGATATAATTCGTTTTTTTCAACGTCTGAAAAATGATTTAGTATTTAACCTTCTTTTATTGATTCCATAACCTCATGTTTGTTGCTCCAATTTCAACATTCTCTATCATCGACTAGCGCCGACAACCCACCAACTAGGGCTGGGCAAAACCCAACCAAACCGCTCGACCCGACCAACCCAACCCAACCCAACCGGTTTTTAAGTTCAATTGGGCTGAATTGGGTTGGGTTGAGTTTCTGGTTATGAATTAAAACCCAACCCAACACGATAAATTAAAAAAAATCAATATTTCAAAAAATAAAAATTAAAAATTAAATAGACAGAATGATGAAGATAAGAGGACTTATAAATTATAAATGTCCATTTTTTTTTTTTTTACATAAATTGATTGATATGAATATTTTGCACAAATGCAAAGTTATTTAACAATAAAATAAAAATTAAGGATATGATGATGAAATGAATGAATCCAAAAAAATTGTAAAAAAGAAAATATTTCATAATTTTAAACTTATTTATACATTATTTTTCAGAAAAATTCCTTATATATGTGTTAAAAATAGATAAAGATTCTCAAGTAATTTCAAACATTGAAAAATTATCTAAATTCAACAAAAAGTAATCGAATTCAAATAAATAAAGGTTTTCAAGTTATTTCAAACTTCGAAAATTTGTCTAAATTCAACAAAATGTAATCGAATTTAACTTTTATTGGACTGAAGCCCAAACCGACCAACCCAACTCAAATCGAAACTTGATCGGGTTGGGTTGTTAATCAAACCGACCATGTTGAGTTGAATTTTGGTTAGGGAAAAAACAGACTCAATCCAACCTATGCACATCCCTACCACCAACCACGTAACCGATATATTTTTGTTTATTTTCAGTATTTATTTACCAATTAATAATTTAATATTTATGAACGTTATTGTAGCTTCTTCTTTTTTTGCTGATTTGTAACATATGTTGTTATTGGTCTAATTAAAAACTTGCTTGCTCCAATATCATGCACAATTTGAAGTCCCTACAGGCTACACAAAGCACATACTTTGCGCTTGGATTTTCCCTTTTTGGTTGATTTAATTTCATGGTGTGAAGGATTATGGCATTTCACTTGCACCTTGAAGCGTGAGTAGGTGTGTGTGTGTGTGTATATATTAGTATATTAACTTTTTTAAAAATCCAACCCAATCCAAAGTAAAATCCTGGCTCCGCCCCTGAATAGAATCCCATTAACATTCCAAACCTTGGTTTTGCTCGGTGTTAACTAACAAGAACAGTTGATTGTAACTTAATACATGCTGAAATATATTCATTCTACTTGTACTATTTTCTATTCCTTTGATAAGTGAAATCTACTCGTATAATTTTCAGTAAAATCTGATATCTTCATCTCTATTATACTAACAGCATTAAACTGGACCTGGTACCTCTGAAGTTATGCACTCTGAGAAATATGGAGCGAGAGGTGTGTCAACAAGCACCAGTCTGTAAAGCTCCCTCATATTCTGAGCAACTGCCAGGGTAGCAATGCTGTAGAAATGAATAGAAATTTTTTTCATTGCTTTTACATAGAGCACAAAATGTTGAATAAAGACATATTACCTGTCAAACATTCCCAACGGGTGACATTTCTCCAACAACTCGTGAACATCTCTCTCATGCAATGTTCCAGTGACAATTAACACAACATTGTCGATCATGTGACCATATCTGAACAATATGCAAAAATCTGTGTCAACAGTGAAATTTCTACTTTCATTTACCTTGAGTGATTAAAGGATACTGCAGAAAGATTCCATGCTATCTTGCCACAAGAAGCAAGTTGCAGAATAAACTTGATAGACACAATCGCTTATACCTATCACAACCTTATTTGTCAAGTGGACATACTTTCTGCAAGTTTACATGAGTAGCCAACACTTTGCACTTCAAGAATGCATTAAGGATGCTTTAAATTTCTTCATTCAAATTAGCTATTTTAGCATATAGCATCACATGTCATTATATCTTGGCCTGTAATTGGCAAGAAACTAGTTTCTCTTTCAGTTCTGGCATAATACAATATTGTCATTATATCTCATACACACATGTACATTCTACATGTACAATAGTTCAAGAGTACTTAGAAGGCATTAAGAATTATTTTTATATGCATACAAAAATATGGTCATAAATACAAGTAAATGGAAATAAACAAATATGTATACAACTACACACATGCTAGCAGAAGAGAAATTTACATACGTGATATACTCTAAGAAGGTTGATAGGGGTTCCGTGGCTTGGCATAGCATTTGCTTGTACTCATCGACCAGTTTAAGAGTGCACTTTTCCACTATTGTAGTTGTATGTAACGGAGAGGGCTCTGTAAGTTAATGAAACAACCAAAATCATCAAAGTGCTTCAAGTTGGACACACCTACCAATCTCATAATATTTGCAGTGCTTCACAACAAGCTACAGCATAGAACCAAACCTATCTAGTTCGTAAAATTTAACTTATCTGCTGTAGTAATAGATACTCAACATGATTCCATCCACCATAACTGATTTTTTCATTGTTTAAAAAAACTAATTTGAGACTTATGACTCGAGTGAGGCTTACATAAAACACCTCAATGCTTACTCATCCTATTCCATTGTGAGTTTACGCATCAAGGCTAAGATTCAAGGGGACTAAGGTGTTCAGCCACATTTGTCTTGCATTTTCAATACATTTTATTACTAACCTTAGCTTTTGTGGCTATTTCATTATAATAGGTTTTTTATTTTCCTTTTTCTGTACATAAAAAGGAAAAGGGAGGAGAATACATATATGCTAGTGCAGGTTGATGACAAAGAATGAGAAAAAACTAACAGTGACGACGAACATGATCTTGTTGATTGCCTTAAAACATTTAATATTACGTTAATAGTGATAGTGTAAATGATTGCTAAGTTGTTTCTACTTTTCTTAGTATTATTGCAATTTTGTTTCATGATTATTAACTATGAACTTATTATTTGCTAATTTTTTAATATATTTTATATTCTTTTGCAAGTTAAAATTTTAATTTTGCTAATTTGTTTTGTTACATGTTTTTAAGTTCACGCCTCACTTCACAAAAAATAAAATGCCTCAGCACCCAAAAAAGCCTGTTTTAACCTACGGATATTTTATGTAAGAAAAATGTAAAACTAAGAGAGTAAAAAAACAGCTTTAGAAAAATGTTCCATCAAGATGAAAGTATAAAAAATGATATGCAACACATTCCTTGATAACACAATAATCCTTTCTCACATACACAGTAAAATCTAGTACATAGAAAAATTTATGGGCTAAGTGACATTTAATTGAATCTACAAAGACTACCATCAGGAGTCTCATAGAAACAGCTAAAAGTTAATTAAATAACTCAAATTTTATTCAAATGAGAAAGACTGAATCTGATTATTAGATAAAACACTTAATTACTTCTGAAACTATAGACCAACAATTTCAACTACGCTTACATAGTCCAGAAATCAAATATCTGCAAAAACAAAACACTTGAATCCAATTGTCAGTTAATTCAATAAATTAGCTCAAAAATCCCTAAATCTCAAAAATTTCGTGTAAATTTATAATTCATCAAATAAACCAAATCTCCGAGAACATAAATTAAATTTCGATTATTTAAGAATAAAAGAGCCAAAGAGGGAACAAATAACGGACCATTTTGGAGGTAAGGCCCGTACTCTGTGGCGGATAGGTGCATCTTGATATCTTCAAGCGTTTCGCACTGGCAGAGGTTATTATAGTCGGCGGCGGTCAAAAGCCCAGATCGGTGGCCGCGGACGATGGCCTCCAGGAACCCCCCATGGATGTTGAAGGTCAGGGCTTCGAATCCATACATTTTCTTTACAGATCTGAAGTGAATTGGACGAAATTAATATGAATTATCAATTCAAACCCCTTCGACAAAACTCTAACGAAATTCTTTTAGAGAGAGAAAGAGGTTAGAGGTAATGACTAAGGGGATGTGTAGTTAGCGATCAATCGGCGCCTGTTATTTGGATTACAATTTCATTTTGAGAAAATTAGAAGGGGGTCTCTGACTTTGGAGGTACAACATTTAGGTCCCCAGCAAAATTCGTTTTGGCTTGGGTGCATATACCTATTTTGTCTATAAATTGAAAATTTACACTCTTTTTTTTTAAATATAGAGTAATGTTATTTGTGCATCATTCTATACAAATAGATTGATGATATTAAATAGAGAGAGAAGAAAAAAAAAATCATGTTATATGTATATCATCTTTTACATTTTATCACGAGACAACACATCATTTGACAGTTTAAAAAATAAACAATTTTCCCTCCAATCCTTTATAACAACACATCAAATGTCAAAAGGGATGTAGTGTACATCTAGCGTCTTTGATATAAAAAAAAATGAAGTTAGTTAATATAATCAACATCATCAATTTGTACGCAATCTCAACATCACGTGTAACTTCATATATTTACATTTTGTACATTGCTTTCAAAAATTGTAGCCTACAGTTTTGAAATTCTAGAATTGATTGATCTTATGCTCATTTTTGCATTATTTTATGTTAGAAACAATGAAGAAAATATTGGATAATTTCGATACTAATTTATTGTGATAATAGGTGGGAAATTAATATAAAAGAGCGCTAGGCGGGTACCACCCCGACGCTCGAGCGTCAGGTGAGCATAATTGCACAGAAAAGTCCTTCTTGGTCCATATCATGATTTTCTCAAGTCCAACACAAATCTCAACTTGCAATTTGGCTTTCAAATAAAATTTCAACTAGAATTTGTCAAATAGACTTTGAATAGAATTCTAAAAGCATTCCAACAAATATAATTCCTCTTAATATCGATCTTAATTAGAATTATCAATTATCTACAAAATAGAATTCGGGTTAAACTCTAATTCTAACAAACTCTACCTTAACAAGAATTCCATTGTAATGAGTAAACTTCAAAGATTCTCCACCAGAAGACAAAACTCGTAAACAATGAATAAACTTCAACTTTTCAATAAAAAGCACAAACGAACTTCTCTATTAAAATTTCCAGCTTGAAAATATTCTCCACCTCCACCACAAAACTCAAATGGGTTCAAAGTCAAAAACTTGAGTAATATAAATCCCAAGAACACATTTGGATACCAAAGTTGCTCAAATCACGAGCAACAAAATTAAACGTGATTAACAACCACCAAATAAGGCTGAAACAAGCTTAGTAACAGGATCACCATGAGATGCTTCAACTAAAGGATTTTTGCTAGAATCATCACCTTCAACCATGAACAAAACATAATTAACTAAATCAGCATCTTTGTACCTATGCGGAGGCATATTCTCAAAAACTGGTATGTTCCTGGAAATTCAATACAATGACACCACTAATAATGGTGGCAAAGTGGAATCATCAATAACTTTCAAACTTGACTTAAACGTATTTATCAAAGTAGGCCCCAAAAAAAGCTCCTTCGATATTGAAACAAACTCACAATCCACCTAAGCTCCAAATTTATGTTGATTGACTAAAGATTTTGTAGATTCTTGTAAGACATATAATTGTGACTTTTCCGTCCTTGAACAAAATATGATCACCTCTACAAAACTGTAGGACTTTATCTTCACCAATGAATTTGTACCATTTCAAGTTAAGAGTACTTAATGACATAATATTTTTTCTTCAAATCGAGAACATGCCACACTGCATGAAATGTTCTAACACTTCCATCAATCAACGTAATTCTGATCCTTCCTATACCGATTATCTGAAAATGTGTATTATTACCTGTCACTACATCATCTTTGGAAAATTCTTCATACATTGTAAACAAATCTCGATTTGGGCACATATGAAAAGTGCTGGTCATATCAAGAATTCAATCATCTTTAGATTTGGAGTCGCTGTAAAAAATCATCGTGAAACGTTTGTCCAATACTAGTTTCATTCGAAGTATCTAATTGCTTTCCCTTCTAATTAGTTGCAGCCAATTTTATTTATTTTGCAACTTATAGCAATCCTTAACCAAGTGTTATTTCTTCTTGCAATAATTACAAATTTTATTTATGATGTTAAACATTAATTTGCCCCTTTCAAAACCACCATCAACAATAAGACCATTTCTATGAGCCTCAATTCGAACAAGATGCTTCATCTTCTCATTTGAATAAAGAACATCATAAAACATCGTCAATGGTGAGAGTATCACGACTATATAGGATCGTGACTCTAAATAACATATATGAATTGGGCAACGAATACAACAAAATCAAACCCAAATTTTTTTCATCATATTTAACCTCCAAGGTTTTAAGATCAGCGACGTTTCCTTAAAACAGCTACGTTGAGAATAAAGGTGTTGCTTCAAGTGCAATTTTCTAATAAGACTCTTAGTCATGCACAATTGCTCCAATCTTAACCATAACGAAGCGGTGTAATTTTCCTTCAAGATGTCTTGAAGCAAGTTATTCAAAAGATGAATATGAATTTGTGATTAGGCCTTTTGATCTCATACATTGTTTCTCCTCATAAACAACGAAAAAAATATAGGATAATTTCAATACCAATTTGTTGTGATAATAGGTGAGAAAAATAATATGATACAATATGAAGTAATTGATTACAAACACAAAAATAAAATAATTAGCAAATGAATGAAGATTTCACTAAAATATGAAAAAAGAATACAATGATTTTGTATTTATAATTTGTTTAACTTATTCTTAATTACAATAAAGAGTTGAATATAAATAGGAGATGTTTCCAACCCTAAAGTAGAGTTATAGATGGAAATGAATGTTCAAAATGTGTAAAACGCGAAAAAGGGGCTAGAGTCGAATGAATATGACACTCGAGCGCCAGGCGGACGCCCTGACTAAGAGCGCCTAGCTAGCGCCGGTGGACGCCAACTTCACTATTTTGGGCGTTCGATTTCTAATCCAGCAACGACTATGAAATGTCTTTTAAATAATGTATCCCAAAAAAGTAAGACAATACTCCCTATAAGCCTTCATATAAATTCTTGTGAATGTAAAATGTCTTGCTAAAGTTGTTGTACCTACACATAAGAAGGTGAAAATTAGTCCAAAAATAGTTGACTGCATTTTCATTGGATATGCACATAATAGTAGTGCATATCGACTCCTTGTTCATGAGTCTAAAATTTCAAACACACACAATAACACGATAATGGAATCAAGAAATGCATCGTTCTTTGAATATGTATTTCCCTGTAAATCCAAAAAAGGACCAAGTTGTTCAAAAGGAACATTTGGGATTATTAGTGAATAAACAGGACCAAGAACAAGAAAAAATGAAGATGTTCAAGATGAACCTAGACATAGTAAAAGAGCAAGGACATAAAAATCTTTTAGTAAGGTTTTTTTTACATGTCTGCTAGAAAGTGAACCTTGAACTTTTAAAGAGACGGTAAGCTCTGCCAAAGGACCTTTGTGGAAAGAGGCCATTAAGAGCAAAATTGATTCCATACTACAAAATCACACTTGGGAGTTAATGTATCTTCTCCATGGGTGTAAACCTCTAGGATTCAAGTGGATTTTCAAGAAGAAGATGAAAGAAGATGGATCAATTGGTAAGTATAAGATGATACTTGTAATTAAAGGTCTAGACTACTTTGATATATATTCTCATGTGATGAGATACATCTATCCAAGAATACAGGAGATAATATTTCTCAAATAGAGTACTCTACAGTGATTGGTAGTCTTATGTACTTAACGAGTGTACAAGACTTAACATAGCCTATACAGTAAGTAAGCTAAGTAGGTATATGAGTAATCCTGGAGCTGACTATTGGATACCAGATTGTGAGAGTAATGAGGTATACTCGTAACTATAGACTGCACTATACAAGATATCTTTATGTCCTAGAAAGATACAGTAATTCAAATTGGATATAAGATATAAAAGACTCAAGATATACTAGTTGATATGTGTTCACACTAGGATGTGCAGTTGTATCTTAAAAGTCTTCAAAACATACAGTTATAGCCAGATCCACAATGGAATATGAATTTATCGCACTGGATAAATGTGGGAAAGAAGTAGAATGACTACGCCATTTCGCATGAACAAGTTTTTAACGCTGTTGTTGGGGAACAATTTATTTAATTTGAATTTATTAGTTGTTTTTAGATTTGAAATGTTTACTTATTTTAGGCTATTTATTGAACAAACTAAGTCCATTGTTATTATTCTTTTCAAGAAAGCATAGTTTATGCAAGACTCTGATGAGATAGAACTTCTTTCGATAGATCCCAAAATCGAAAGAACTTTCAGAAAACGATGAAGGGAACAGAGGGAAGTAAGGAAAATGGAAGAAAATCAAAATCTGAATCGGGTTCCACTACCTCTGCCAGTTCAGTCGGATCAATAGAAAGCAGTAGCAAATGATGGGGAAGCTTTAGTGAGAGATTATGCAAATCTCATTCATGCTTCTGTGCAACCACCTATCATATATCCACCGTTTGGGCAAGCTAACTTCCACATCAGACCTGACGTCATCAACTTATTTCAGAATCATCACGACATCAGGTTCTCTGGAAGATCAACTGAAAATCTTCACGAACATATTCAAGTATTCTCGATGTTGTGCGACATGATTAGTATGAAGGTATGTCTGCTGACGTTTTCGGCTGAGCTTATTCCCCCACGCCTTAAAGAAAGGCACACGAGAATGACTAAATCTACTGATCCCTGGGAGAATAGTTTTATGGAATGAAATGGTGCAGAAATTCACTTTGAAATACTTCCCATCTTCACGAGTCCATTAACTAGAAAATGAAGTCCATACTTTCAAGTAAAGAGACCTCGAAAGCTATCCAGAAGTTTGGAAAAGATTTAAAGATTACTTTAGGAAGTGCCCTAATCTGAACATTCCTAAAGACTCTAAGATCAGCATATTCTATTCTGGCTTAAGACTTGAATTCCAAAACATAGCTGATGCTTCAGCGGGATGGTCAATATTGGATATTCCATTAGATAATGCCTTGAATCTATTTGAGAGAATTGCAGAGAATCAATCCATGTGGTCAATAAACAGGGAAGTGTCGAGGAAAATAGTAGGAATACACAACGTTGACATAACTACATCATTAGCAAGCTAAATGGAAGTATTGATAGGAGGTTAGATAGCCTTATTTAAAATGTGGACATGGTACACCAATCGAAACCGGTTTGCGAGGGTTGCGGGGTTGATCATACTACATAAAGATGTCATTTAGCCTTCGCGTATGTAATCCAACTTGAGAAGGTTAGTCATGCGCAAAATTTTCAGAGGCAGTAGAACAACTCCCACTCCAACACATATAATTTGGGTGGAGGAATCATCTAAATTTCTCGTGAGCTAAGGAGGAAATTTTTAAGCAAGACTTTCAGAATTCCAACAACAACAACAACAGCAGCAAAATAGAAAGCCACCGATTGAGGAATTATCAACTCGGTTAATTACTAAGAGTGAGGCTGATTTTCGAAACCAAGAGGCAATTATTTAGAACCAATAGGCTGCAATTAAAATTTTGGAAACTTGGAGCTTCAGATGGAAACTGTATTACCAAGGAAAACTCAAGAAATCTTACCAAGCAACGTAGAGACAAATCCTAAAGAATAGGTATAGGCCATCACTACTCGAAGTAGAGTTCAATTGCTGGAAATAACAGTGAAAAGACCAGCTGCTGCTATAAAAAAGTTACCTACCACGGGCGATGAGCTCGTAGATCTGTCTTATAAAGTAATAAAAACATAGAAAGATTGAGCAGACAATTTACAGGTTAAGGCAACCGTTCCTGTCAAAGTGTACGTATCTCTGGTCCCATTCCCGCAAAGAAAGACTGTAAAAATACAAGCTTCATAAATAGTTCACGAAGTTTTTGGATGTGTTCAAAAAGTTGCACATCAACATACCATTTGCAGAAGCCTTAGCTCAAATGTCCAGCTATGCTAAGTTTATGAAGGACATATTATCAAACAAAATAAAGTTGGAGAATAATGAAACGGTGATGTTGAACGAAGAATGCAATTACCACCAAATACATAAAAATACATTATGTGATTTAAGAGCCAGTATTAATTTAATTTCTTTGTCTCTTTTCAGGAATTAGGTTTGGGGGAAGCAAAAGTTACTACAGTTACACTATAGCTCGCCGATAGGTCAATCAAATATCCAAGAGGAATTGTTGAAGACATTTTTTGAAGGTTGACAATCTATATTCCCAGCGGACTTTATTATCCTGGACATGGAAGAAGACAATGATGTACCTCTCATATCAGGTCGTTTATTTTTGGCTACTAGTAGAGCGTTGATAGATGTACAAAATGGACAATTAATTTTTAGAATGAATGATGAAGAATTGACCATCAACGTCTTCAATGCACTTAAATTCGATGTTGAACCATATTATTATTGCCAAATTGATGTATTGGACATAACTATGACAGATACATTCAGACTCGATTATCTTTAAGATCTGCTTGAGGCTTGTTTGGTTCATTCAAAATAAGAGCCATCTAAATCAGAAAAGATAGAAGAATGTGTTCGACAGCTAGAAGAAAATCATCCCATGTTGAGATAGATATAGTTGGAGCTAGGCGAAAGCCTTATAAGGTCTTTACCATCTATTCAAAATGCTTCAACGCTTGAACTAAAACAGCTGCCTTCACATTAACAATATACCTTATTGGGAGAGAGAGACACACTTCCAATCATCATATCAAATGCTCTTAACAAAGATGAAGAACATCAACTACTAAGGGTGCTTTGGGATCACAAAACAGCAATAGAAAGGACCATCTCTGACATAAAAGCGATCAATCATTCACTTTGCATGCACAAGATTTGATATAAGAGGAGTTTAAACCTTCAATAGAGCGGCAATGTAGGTTAAATTTGATTATGCAGGGGATTGTGGAGGCAAAAGTGCTGAAATTTTGGATACAATGATTATATACCCTACTTCAAACAGTCAATGGGTA
The DNA here is from genome assembly GCA_903798375.1 of Fraxinus sp. D2006-0159. Taxonomy (NCBI): domain Eukaryota; kingdom Viridiplantae; phylum Streptophyta; class Magnoliopsida; order Lamiales; family Oleaceae; genus Fraxinus; species Fraxinus sp. D2006-0159. Next base: position 16,177 of record CAIGRQ010038408.1, read on the forward strand.
AGTCCAGTGTTTGTAGTTACAAAAAAAGGAGAAATTACAGTGGTGCCAAATGAAAACAATGAGTTGATTCCTAAGCACACAATCACGGGTTGGAGAGTTTGCAATGACTATCTAAAACTAAACAACGTAACTAGGAATGATCACTTTTCCCTTCCTTTCATATATCAGATGTTACATGATAAATGCGTTAACAAGTGCTAGAACACCTATTGAAACTATATAAAATATAGAGATATATTTATATCCTCTATAGAACCTTATACTATTTATTATATTGTGCTTAAACTTTGTTGTGTCTCTCAATAGCAATAAAATCCACAACAATTCAATTGATGATCAAGCAATTGAAAAGAACGATAAAAACGATAATAAAAATCCACAAATCAAATTAAATTAAAGTTAAAATAATTAATTAAAAACTAAAAATATCATAACAACGGTTCATCATATATATCAATGTATAAAACTAGCCAAATATACCGAAATTACAAGAAATCATATTTAAGTGAAAATACATAACTCGAATTTTCGATAAATTGAGAAGATGAAGATGAATTTTGAAATCTTGAATCTCTTCAATTGTTTTTTTTACTAATCTCCACTTGCATATTCTCTTCTTTGCCCAAAAATCAAATTGAGATTTTCACTTGATTGAATTCTTGTAAGTCCCCTTCAATTCTCTTACAAAAATTATGAATTTTCCTTATTTGATGATAATAATTGATGAATATTGAAGTATGAGATGTCGCTAATATGCATTATGCTATTATTTATTTGTAAGAGTAGAAAATTGATTGAAAATCACATCCAAATTGATTTTCAAAAGAGTTTCAATCGAATAAGGAAACTTGTATTCGCACGCGAATTTTTTTTTGTCTCTATACAGCAGTCAGTATTTTTGTCATAATTAGGGATGGGCAAAACCTGACTGAACCCGACAAAACTGTCCAACTCGACCAGTTTGGGTCGATTTTTTTGTTGTTTTTACACGGGTTAGGTGGGTTGTCTGTGTAGGTGGGTTGTGTTATGTCGGGTTGTGGGTTAATCCATGAAAATCGAATAAATCCGTCCAACCCGATCAGTCTACTTTAAAAAAAATAAAAGAAAATAAAAGAAAATAAATAAAATGCTTAAAAAGTAAAAGGAGCCTAAAAAGTACGAGTAAATAGTTTAAAACGTAAAAAGGAGCCTAAAATGCCTACGAATGTCTCGTTTGAATATTTTAGACTTTAATACCATATTAAGATTCGAAATTTTATTTCAAAAAATTACCATATAAAGAACTCGTGTATGATGTACATTAATTTCATCTTCTATCCAATGTAAAATATACATTAACTAACGATATTGGCGTTGATAGACTCATTAAGACGTGTATATACATTAAATAATAATGTTTTTAAGTTTTTTTTGTATACAATTGTGTAAAGTACGCATACATAATTACTTGTTTTTCTTGGCAGAACTAAAAGTAATAAAATAATCTAACTGTAATTACATTTGTTCTTTGTAGGCTTGGTTAATGAAGATTGAATAAGATAATAGATAATTTCATTTATTTATTTACTTACTATTTAATTTTGTCTATTTGAATTTAGTATAATAGAAAATTGAACGACTTTAATCTTTGTCGATAAGTTGTCCCAAACCGACCGACCCGACCCGACCAATACTTGATTGGGTTGGGTTTTAACCTTTACAAGGGTTGGTTGGGTTGGGTTGGGTTAAATTTTGATCAAACCGATCATGTTGGGTTGGGTTGGGTTTGGATTGAGGCAAAATCGACCCAACCTAACCCAACCCATNTTTAATCTTTGTCGATAAGTTGTCCCAAACCGACCGACCCGACCCGACCAATACTTGATTGGGTTGGGTTTTAACCTTTACAAGGGTTGGTTGGGTTGGGTTGGGTTAAATTTTGATCAAACCGATCATGTTGGGTTGGGTTGGGTTTGGATTGAGGCAAAATCGACCCAACCTAACCCAACCCATGCCCACCCCTAGTTATAACTTTCTCTCCTAGTATTTGATTGAGGCGATTTAAAGTGTATTAGAAAGATAACTTAAAATGATACAACATTTTTGGAAATAGAAAATTTGTAATTCGAACATTTACTATGCTAAAAATGGGTCTCAATTTTTGACTAAAAATCTGGAATATAACTTCACATCCTCTTTTTCCCCTTTGAACCTTGAGCTCTCTATTCTCTTCTCTAGCAAGACTCCTTAGATTTTTAGGCTTTGTCTCCTTCGACCTTGATGAATTTTATCAGCAACATATTTGGGCTCTTCCAGGACTAATGATTGCTTGGGTGAATTATGTAATTTAAAGATCTCCCCTCAAAGTCAGCTCATACTTCTCCATGTCAGTCAAAGTTCGACTTGTTACTAAAAGGGGTCGTTTTAAGATAATTGACGTATCGTGGTTGTCTTCGAGATCCATAACAAAGAAATTCATCGGAAATATCAACTTTCCAACCTTGATGAGCACATCGTCAACCTTGCCACATGGGTATCTGATGCTCCTATCTGCTAGCTGCAATGCCACATTCGATCATTTGATTTTCCCAACTCCCAGTTTCTTAAAAATAGACAAAGCATTAAATTTATACTTGCACATGTATCACATAAAGCATTAAAATGAAATTATTTACCTAGCGAAATATGTAAAGTGAAATTTCTTGGGTTTTTTAGATTTGGTGGAAATTTATTTTACAATCTTACACTGCTCTTCTCGGTCAATGCCATTTCTTTCCAGTTTGGAAGCTTTATTTTCTTAGATATCATATCCTTCAAGAACTTTGCATATATCGGGATCTTTCGGATTGCATCGATGAATGTGATATTGATATGGAGCTTTTTCAACATATCCAGGAACTTCTTGAATTGATCATCGAGCTTTTTCTTTTGCAGTCTTTGAGGAAAAGGTAGTGGTGGCACAAATTCTTTAGTAGGAGCGGTTTATTTAACCTTTGGATTCTTTGACATTCTTTCTGTCTGTACTTTTTGTTCTGCTCAGATTCTTCCAATTACTCATCAATCGTGGTATGTACCTTTATAGCAACTGGTCTCTTTACATTAATCTCCGGCAATTGAACTCCACATCAAGTAGCTATTACCTCAATCCGTTCTTCCTCCACAACTCTTACTACCATTACATGCTGTTTGGAATTTGTCTCGGTGTCACTGGGCAATGCTCCTCGTAATCTCTCTGAAAGTGCTTTCGCAATTTGTTTCATCTAATTTTTCAAGTTTTTGATGGCAGGTCCCTGAACTTGCAAGGTTTTATCTGTTCTTTGCACGTGTTGAATAGATATCTTCGCCAATTTAGTAACAAGATCTTCTAACGAAGATTTATTTTCAGCTTGCTAAAAATCGGGTGGTGTAGTCTGCTATGATGCAATGTGAACTCCTAGATTGTTGCTCCATTGGAAATCTAGGTGATTCCTCTAGCCTGGGTAATAAGTGTTAGGATTTTGATTGTATTGCTGTCTTTGAAAATTTTGAGCATAATTCACATCATTCCCTGTTTGAGCAAAATGACTATCCACGATATAGTCAACACTCTCATGATCCCCTCCACAATGCTTACATTTCAGTCCGACTGTTTGAGTTGCACTCATATTTTCCACCTTTTGCACCAACGATGCCAATTGAGCTGATATTGCTGTCAAAGAATCAACTTCATATATTCCTGCAAGCTTCTTTCCACTCGCCTTTTTAGTAGGCCAAAGTGCACTAATGAATGCCAAGTCCCTATGATTTGGCAGACCTGATTTGCAGTTCTTTTTGTGATAGAACCATCGCATACAGAGTCTATATTAGCCCTACTTATTGAATTTAGACTAATGTAGAAGTACTGCACCTGAAGCCATTTCTGCAATCCATGTTATGGGCATTAGAGGAGTAAACCATTGTATCGTTCCCAAGCCTCTAGATAGCATTCTGAGGCTAGTTGTTGGAATGTGGTAATCTTGTCCCTCAGCTTTACAATCTTTTTCGGTGGAAAATATTTGTTAAGAAGTTTTTGACTCAATTGGTTCCATGTAATGATGCTCTGAGGTGGACAAATGTCTAACCACTCTTTGGCTGAGCCTCTCAATGTGTATGAGAAAAGCCTTAGTTTGATTGCTTCACTAGACATCCCTGGATACTCGATAGTTGCATACATGTCCAGAAATCTAGATATATGAGCGTTGAGATTCTCCGTAGCTCTCCCAAAGAATTGAAGCATGTTTTGGAACATGTTGATTACATCAGTCATCAGTTCGAAGTTTGTCTGACCAAACGTCGGATATACTATGCTAGACCGACTTTCCATAATCGGCAGAACCATGTACTCCCCCATTAGCTTTGCATTTTCATTAGTTGCAGCTATATTCAGTTGTGCTGCTTCTAGATTAGCCCCGATGACTAATTGATTCTAATTTTCCTCTGTCATGTCTTCCTCTTTCTATTTTCGGTGTGTTTTCAACTATTGTCTTTTCGAAAGTTGAATATTCGTTCGATCTCTTAGTCCATTTGAACAAGATCACCGGTTCTCGAACTTCGCATATAAGGTCCTAAAAAAGGAAGCAGGAAAAATTGTAATGTTTTTCTAATATAATAAACTAATCTAAAAAAATAGTAAAATTTATATTAAAAGCTAAAATTAACTAAACTTATATAAAACAATAGTTCCCGACAACGGCATCACAAACTTGATCTTTTGAAAACCCGCAAGTGCATGGGATCGTGGTCAAGTGATATAATGATGAATAGATTGTCGAACCCACGATGACTATATGTTTGATCAAGTTAAAATTAATTGCTACTTTAATTAAATAACAAACAAATTTTGTGATTTTTTCTATATTAATACTTAACTTATCAGTTAAACTAATGAAAGTAAATAAACGTGTTTTCCAAATATGTGAGATATATTGCTAAAATGTCGAATTTCTCCTATTATTCCATTTTCTGTGTAACAATTAAAGTGAAAATTTGAAATCATTCATGTTGATTAATGTTCCTAATTTAATTGAACGCCTCTCTATAAATACATTAACAAGTGTTAGAACACCTATTGAAATTATATAAAACATAGAGGCATATATATCATCTATCGAATCTTACAATATTTTATTATATTGTGTTTAAACCCTGTTATCTTTATTAATAACAATAAAATTCACTAACAATTTAATTGATTGACAATTGAAAATAGGGATGGCAACGGGGTCGGGTAGGGACAACCTCCCCCGCCCTCGCCCCGTCCCGTTCACACCTCGTTATCTGTTTAATGTGAGATGAGGCAGGGCGGGGCGAGACCCTTGCCCCATTTACTACTCCATTTAATTTTTTTAAAAAGTTCGTTATAATTTATTTTATTGTCCCCATTCACTAGATTGAGACAAATAATTTTAGTTGTCATTTTCTATTAGAACTAATAAAATTTCGTGAAAATTTTCATTTAAAGTATTAGATTCTAAAAAAAAATTAAACGGATGCGAGGCACTCGTTACCCATCCCGCTCCGGGGTAAAATTTCACGCTCCGTCCCCGACCCGATTAACCGGATAATCCCTGCGGGTTTATCGGATTTTTTGTCATCCCTAATTGAAAAGAACAATAAAAATGATAATAAACATCCATAAATCAAATCAAATTAAAGTCAAAATAATTAATTAAATCTAAAAATATCATAACAAGGGTTTATCTCATCCGAACAATGTATAAAACTAACATAACATATCGAAATTACAAAAAATCATATTTAAGTTAAAAGACATAACCCATATTTTTGATAAATTGAGAAGATGAAGATGAATTTTGAAATCTTGAATTTCTTAAATGGTTTCTTGATGAATCTCCACTTGTGATCTCTCTTCTTTGCCCAAAAATTTGATTTGAATCTTCATTTTATTGAATTCTTGCAAGTCCCCTTCAATTCTCTCACAAAAATTATGAATTTTCTTATTTGATAATAATAATTGATGAATATTGGAGTATTAAATATATACGAGATGTCTCAAATATGTATTTTGTTGTTTTGTATTTGTAGGGGTAGAAAATTGGTTAAAAATCATGTCCAAATTGATTTTCAAAAGAGTTCTAATTGAATAAGAAAGTTGCATTCACGCGCGAATTTGTTGTCTCTGCACAACAGTCAGTATTTTCGTCATAACTTTCTCTCCCGATATCCGATTGAGGCGATTAAAAGTGAGTTGGAAATCTTACTCAAAGCGATACAATCTTGATATATATAGAAGTTTACCAATTTAGACGTTTGCTATGCTAAAAATGGGTTTCAATTTTCAACTAAAAATCTGAAATATAACTTGTGCGAATAGAAATTGATTTTGATAATATTTTAATCATATTCCATTCTTTTTTGGGTTCTAATTCTTTCCAATTGTCTCATACCGATCTTTAAAGTATCGTGTTGTGGTCCGAATTAACTATTGAATATTTACAATTTGGTCCTCGAACTTTGGACTTTGTCTTTTTCGTTGATTTTTCTTTTGTTTATTCCAAGTACTCGTTCAACAATTGAGTTTTATCTATATAACATAAAATACAACAATGTAGAATATATTTTGTGAAAAAAACTACCAAATATCGATATTTTAAACCCTCGAATAAGTGTATAAAATACACTTATCATGATGCACCACAAACAACTGCTAGTGAGAAAGAAGGTAGGACCAAGCCAGCATTTCCAACCTGAAAATGATCCTCCTTTTTCAAATCTGATTTTAAGGAACTCAAAATAAAATTGGAAAATCTAATTTCTTTTACTTTTTGCCATTGAAAAATAATTTGTTGTAGTCATAACATTCAGCCTCTGTTTGAGTACCTTTATTTTTTTGGCTCGAAAACAATGTTGTCTACAATGAAGTGAGCCATTGAGTGATGAAATGCAATCTTATCACTCTTTTTAAGTTGTACAATTGACCCACCCTTCCTTAATGCAAAATTCTTTGTTTCCTAAATTAATCTCAAAATTATTTTGAACTCCTTATATAAAAACTCTTTGTGCCATTGAGGGTAATGTTGTAATTTGGAATTTTGTCACTGAGAGCATGAATGGAAAAATCAATTTTCAACGGTTGTAAGTCTAGTACAAAAAAATTGTGGTAATGTTTTCATTTTGAATTTTGTCATTGAGGGCAGGAATGGAAAATCAATTTTCGACGGTTGTAAATCCAGTACAAAAAATTGCCGCTGTCAGATGGGTATGTACTTTTTAATTAATATGCCACTCTTGAAAAACGACTCCGCTACGCGTACAGAAAGCCCTTGACAGAAAAATTCCAGATGATGTGTTATGGTGAGCTGCCACGCACTATCCGTCCAATATTTAAAAAAAAAAAGGAAGAAGAGAAAAAGGCTGAATTTCTTCTTCATTTCATTTGGACACTACAATTTCTCCTTTCTCGTCTTCCCCACGGCCTACACCCACATTCCCGTCACCAAATAGAAACCATGAAAAACCCCATTGGCCATTTTTGTCGCACCAAAGAATCAAATGACTTCGTCCTTATAAGATTACATATTGTAAAAGCCCGTTATTCCTGCCGACTTCGCCGTCGGTTTGGTTAACATCTCCGACAGTGGTATCGGTCTTCAGACCTGCCGTGGAAATCTTCGTTTTACAGAAAAAAAAAAATGCTATATGTTTTGC